>WBMV01009093.1:173829-185577 GCA_013396655.1 Campylorhamphus procurvoides | reverse complement strand
AAAAAAAAATCAAAACTCTAGGAAATTATAAGCTTACTTCTTCAGAAAGTCTCCTGTGGAAATGGTGTTGTCAGCTCTCACTGTCACTGAGGGTACATGTGTAGGTCCTAAAGCAATTGTACATGAGGTCTCATTTCATTTAGCAGAGCCTATGCCCAAAAAGCCTGCTAAGGCAGAGAGCCAGCATCACTCCTATTTCAGTGAAGAGAGGCTTAAAGGCACAGTGTCCCATCTCGGTACGCTTGGTAGATAAGTGGTATCTACCAAAGGTACTTTCTTCACTGCATCATTATTTTCTATTATTCTTGATTTCGTTCATGTAGTAGGAAAGCCTGGAATTACCAAGAACACATACATAGCAACAGAGCATTTGGCTCAGGGAAAGCAGAAAGGAATCAATTCCAGTCTGAAGACATGTGGCTCACAGAATGGGCCTCTCATCACAAAAATTCAATCATGCAGGTTTTAAGAACAAAACTGAAACCATGAGCTTTCACTCCCTTTGGAAAAAATGCCCAATTCCTACTTAGGCACACTGATGTCCTGGCAGAACTCGAGTTGCTACCTCTACATGAAGGTGTCTTCATGAATTAAAGCCAGAAACAGCTGGTCTTGAACACAAAAGCCTCCCAACAGTCATTTGTCCCTTTCAGCATGCTAAAGAGGGCTGGAAGAGAGGATAATGGACAGCATTGACCAGTGAAAAGCATGAAACACTTGCCAGTCTGCACTATTTAAACAAAAGAGACCAAACATAAAATGAGAGAAGCAAAGCTCTGACTTGAAACAGAGACATTCTCTTCTCAAGCTCTTTAAAATACCCAGTGATTTGGTCATAAAACGTTTCATTTAATTAGAAAGAGGTTTTGTTTCATTTTCATCAGAAGTTAGTACTGTACTGTAATGGGATCTTACTCTGCATTGTACAGTCTTCACATGCAGCTACTCTGCTGGAGGATCACACCAAGAACGTGTGTCACAGGTCAGAGATGGCACTGCCTGAAGCTCAAGAGGCAAGCAAAGGAAAAAGAAAAGTGAGAAAGAAAAGAAGTAATTTATGTCCCCCAGTTTTCCTTCTCCAGCCATAGCATATTGACAGAAATTAATTTCTATAGGAAGGGAATTGCATTGCTTGCAAAGCAATCCTCTAGGATTTATTGATCTTTAAGAAAAATCTCATTAAGCAGAATAAGGGAAATTTACAACAGGTATGGGAAAACAAAACAATCTCTTGGGATCTTCACCAGGCTGAAACAGGATTAGCTCTGTAGTTCCTGTAATCTTCCCCACAGAAGAATGCTAATTCAGTCTCATTTGCTGAAACAAATAAAAAATTAAATATTTAGCACACCAGTAAATGAACCACCCAACAGCCAGCTATTTAGAATCTTAGAAGACAATTATAACTCTCCACGCACTTTTTTTTCTCCTTGTATTTTTGCAAAAAAGATTCCAATATTAAAGGCGTCATTTATCCTTGTTAAAAAACACGCCAGACAAACAAAAGCACCAAGAACATGAATATATAGAGGTAAATATGTACACAAGACCCCTCAAGATTTGTTTAACAAAAGTCTTCAGAATTGTTTGTATAAGCATTCAGCAAATTAAGTGATTGCATTTCTAACACCTTCAAATGCTAGGAAGATAATAAAGCACGATATACTCTTATTTTTTGTGCACTTTCCTGTTAGGAAAGGGGAAAGAAACTTTTTTTTCACATTAAATTAGCCTGTAGGTATAATAATTTAATACTTAGAGGATCACTAGAATATTTTACAGATCACTTTACATTCTCCCTCATGACCCATCAAAATATGTGTCTGAAGAAGTTAATTTTTTGCCCTGCTGATGATTAATTCATGAGGCTTCAACAATATGCAAAGTGAAAGACACAAATTGGCTTCTCCAGCAATACCTTCAAATACCTCTAATTATTCACAGGGGACATGGCAGAGTTAAAGGACCCACAAAGGTTCAGAGCAGTCACAATTCTTTCAACCCAGTAGGTCAAGGACTTCCTCTTCTAAAACAGTAAGTCAGCAACATTACTAATTCAGAACAGAGACAAATCTGATGGAAAACCTTCACAATTATTAAACATGGAATTCTTTAAGGTGCTGAGCCAATAAGTTCCACATTCGTTTTTTAAATTAAACCTTAAGTTAATGAAGTCTGCCTGTCTAGTGGAAAAAAAAAAACAGAGCAGAAGAGATTTTAGAATCTCAACTAGAAAACAGTCAAGACTGTTTGCAATGAATACTGAACACTTTATTAACATACACTCTGCCTTAAAAAAAAAAAAGGCAAGCATTAACTTTGCTGACTAGATAATAACTGTAATAATAATCACTACCACAGAGGCTTTCCTGAGGATACTTATCTAATGTCCTCATAATTTATAACTCTCTAGCCCAACCCTGTATAGTGCCAAGGGCAATCAACTGCAGCTTAGAAAAACTGTTCTGCATGTCTCAGAACTTCCCAGGTTTTCTAACAGTAATTCTCTGTTTTATTCTGATATATCTTTTCCACACTGGATGTTGGAAACATGTAATATCTCCACAGATTTCAAATCTTCTTACTGATTTAAAGAAACTGTTCAAAATGAGGACCAGTGGTATACGCTATCATACTTCACCTCCTTGGTTTACTCTTTTCCACTTCTAGTTGAAGAAAAAAATCTTCAAGATTTTCCTACAAAGACCTCACTCCTAACTTAGTTAATTTTCAGATCAAGATATGCTGGAACATATCAAAATTCAAAATGGCATAATCACACATGGCATTTTCCAAAGAAAGGGTTTTCCTCTTCTGTCACAAATATCCTCTACACACCAATGACTAACTGCTGTTATTTAGAAAAAACAAATTAAAAGCAGCTTTAAATAATTTTCTGCCCTGAATAAACCACCCCTCCCTTTGTACAGAGACACAGAACACACTCGTCTATTCCTATTTCCTTTCTCTGTAACATTTAGTCTGATGTTTTGATACCTTTTTTGAGATAACATCCAACTGTTTCACTGCTGTAGCTACAAACCTAGTTTCAAAGAGGGATAATATATACAAATATTTATCAATACCTTTTTGAAAGAAGGGAGCCCTGACAGTGTTGTTTCTAATTCAACATTTAGCACTGTCACCAGTCCCTCTCCTGAAATGTATTGCTTCTTATGCCTTAGGTAGATAAAAATCAGCCTTAAATGACTCTTCTGCTAACTAAATTACAAATATATAAGGTTTAAGTGCCAGTAATCCTCCTTTCTTTTTTTTTCCCTTCCAGGTAGAATGACCTGGTTTCATAAAAACAGACAGAATAACTAAGATTCATATTATAGGAACACCCAAAGACCTTTAGGAAAGGTATACTGAGATCAGTGGCAGTTCACCCGAGGGAAAAACATTGAAGAGACATCCGAGCCACTAAAAACCAGAAAGGAAATGGCAGGAAACAAAAGAGCCGAGAAACCTACGAGAATGAAATCCCATTCGGTAGCTGGGGAGCACTCAGAGGGCATCAGGAGCAGGAGGGAGCTTCCTCTGTGAAGCCCCTGCACTCAGAGCACAGGCACTTCTGTGTTCCAGCCAGGCAAATCGGACTCGAATGAGCAAAGGTCCATAGCAAGGTGGAATGCAAGTACCTCCCTTAAGTACCCTGCTGCCACAAAGTCATTCAGCCACATTCATGAGAAGCCCGAAAGACATCCAGGGACCATCAGTTTTATCATGACAGACATTTCTTTACATTATTACCAAAAGACATGCCCTATATGTAGTCTCCTGTCAAAATGTGAGAAATCAGGTCAAGTTTCAACTCTTTGCTATGTTCAGCACATTCTCTAAATGATTCTGCTCGAGCTTTCTGAGCAATGTGACTATCAGACGCTCTATGCTGCACATTAAACAAATTTAATCTTATTTCATTATTCCAGGCTGGTTCCACTACTTACATTTCTAACCAAAACATCAGTTTAAATGTTACTGATAAGACTAAGCAGACACGGTACTAATAACCTATCTGTCAATCATTTAAAATTACTCTCAGCAGAATTATAAGCATACCCTCCAAAAATCACAATTTGCATTCTGAACATTTGAAGTGCAGATACCTGCTGCCCTCAGACCAATGATTTGAATAATTCTTCCCTGAATAATTATCAAGTCGTGTAAAGAGCATCAGGAATAGCATTTACTTTTCAGCAGCCTATCCAAACATAATCAGCCAGTTATCAGTTTAATGCAACCACAAGGAACAGCATCTCCAGTCAATACAAATGTACTCCTACCTACTCCAGCTGCTTTCAGCGTGCTGTCTTCTTTCAAAATCAGTTTGTCATCATCTTCCAAACTCACTACAAGTTCACCAGTCTACAAATCAGAGAACCAGAATACAAAATAAGAATTTACTGATTGCCTCTGCCCCAGTCTTTTTTGACAATGCAGAGATCTGCCTGCATCAAAGCAAGAAAAAGGGGAAGAACACAGCTAATAGTCTTACCTTAGATTTGTGCGCTTGGTGAATGATCTTCATTGTATCTGAAAGAAAATACAGGGTTTTCCTAAAATAAGGTTTAATAAACAGATAACACAAAGTTGTACTTGGGAAAAGATAAACAAAGGGGAAAGCTTCAAAGTCTTTTGTTATTAACAATTTTGCTTATTCAATCTGAAAGAGGAGAAAATAATCTCCCAGTCCTGCAGCCATAGCCTTAAACCAGTCAATGCAACATGAAGGTACCATATCCTATTGGGCTTCTGTCTGCTGGTTGAATTACAGTAACTAGCTAATGACCATCCCAATGGCCAGTCAAAACACATCAATTTAAATGCCACTTAGGGTGTTTTAACATGTTTTACACATGCAATTGGGGCAGGTCCAACAGCATTTAGGCACTGTAAACTACTACAGCTAAATTGAAAGGCAGCAAGTGATTGACACAGTAACCTGAACACTTCAGATCCCTTGAAATTTTCTTCTCATGAATGAAGCACCCACAGTAGAAATTTTAAGCAAGTTCATTTTCCATGAACATGTACACACTCTTCTCTTTTAATGCTATACCCTCTTCAATAATTTTTGATATAATATCTCTGAAATAATATCTCTGATATGTTTGTGCAGTACTTTTAGAAATTATGCTATTAAAAAGAAAAAAGTATAATTTTCTTCTGGCAATGTGGGCAGGGCTTTAACAGATGGGAAAAAAGGGGGAAATAACGTGGTCACTAAAGCAACTGGACGAGTGCAAAGATCCAGAGGGAATGGAAGTCAGCACTTAAAGCCATGCAGTCCTTAAAAAAAATAATAATCCAACTCCAAAGCTGCTGTGATTCAGAGTAATACATCAATTACTTCCCAGCACAGAAGAAAAACCAGTTCTGCTTGCCTGCTCATTTTCTGTTCTAGTTTGATTTTGTGCACTGAGTGAATACTACATGTTGAAATAATCTGGTAAGAGAAGGATGTAACAAAGCTAAATATAGGCTAAACCAACTCCCAAACTACTGAGAGCAAGTATTCAGACGTTCAGAATAAGAGAGATCACATTCTTACTCAGAAGTTTGCTTCCATACCACCCTGGCCTGTTTTGGACACTTTAAAACACTACATAAGGTAAAAACTAGTCTGTATTCCCACTGCAGAGGTCACTGAGAAGGCAACCTTGGCATGTTGTAATAACTGGTATTAGAAGCAAGACAGACAATAAATCACAATTATCAACATCCATCTTGCATAGAAGCATTGCAAAAAGACCAAGCAATCACAGAGAAAACATACTGCAATCATGAAACCTTTCTACCACAGCAAATAAACCCAGCCTCTGCCTTTTAGTTTTAAACTGTCTACTTTTACACATTCCCTTTTCTCCAGCCTTTGGCCAGCCATTCCTTGAACTACTGCCTCAATTTCACTTGTTCACAACTCCACCACTGGCACCCAGTGTCTTCATCTGAGTTGTTAAATGGTTTCTCTAACTCTGTTAGAGAGCTGATAATACAGTCTCTTCTCATCCTAGCTAAAACCTTGTGTCCTCTCACCAGGCTTTGCTGTTTCATCCCCATTTAATCCCACTCCATTATATTGCCAATTTTTTATCTTGTCTTTTCTGTTAATGGGTCTTTCATGACAGTACATAAGAAATCACTTGCTAAGTCTGATTCTGTGAACTATGTACCATACTGTTCCACATTCATGGAGGAAAGAAGCAAAACAGAGAAGCTTATGAGACAAGATGGCTCTGTCTTCACTGCCATCATCAGTGAAAAGAAAGCAATGATGGGATAGGAAGACAAGATTGACTGAGAAGAGTTCTAGACAAAGGACAGGAATCAAGCATTCAAAAAAAATTAAAAGAAAATTAAAATCATAAGCTTTGAGATGTGAGATGGAGCACCAATCCAAGAGGAAAAATGTGATGGCATTATATATGATGTTGAGAGAAAAAAGTGGTGCTGAATTCTGGAAAGAAGGAAGCTGAAACAAGCAAGGTGAGAGATAACCAAATCCAACTGAGATTTCTGGCATTGCCAAACAAAGCAGAAGGAAAAATCTGACTGTTACTAGCACTATTCATGCAAGAATCTCACTGCCCTTTCCTCACGAAATTACAAGAAAGACAGTAGAGCACTGTAGAGGCAGCAGAGATGCCAAAAACATGAACCTGGATGATTCACAGCCTGAGGGGAAGGTGAAGAACTTGGCTTTGATTTCCCTGTGTGAAAATTTTCACACAGCTAGCACCATCCCAGTAAAAGGAGGCCCCCCCTAACTCGTGTAACAGGTTTTAAAGTTATGCTCAGTCCTACATGGCACTGTCAGGTGCTCAGCCACAACTTATGCCTTGGGAAAAACTAAGTGATGAGAGAACTAGCAGCAGGAATAGGCAACAACAAGAATACAACTGATAGCAGCAGTTCTAGACAGGACCCCTCTCATCCAGCCAAAGCCACTGATGGAATGAAGGGCACCTCCAAATTCAAACTTAGAATTACCTAGATGTTAAGTAACGTATTAAAAATAATAGAAATATTCAAGTCCTTGCCACTGGCATATCATCAATCTTAAACCCCAACACTTTTTCTGGTTTCATTTTGCATTCATCTGCTTCACCACCAACAAGAGCAAAAAATTAAGTCCTTGGCTTTTTTTCTTATAGGAAAATAGAGTTTATTACCATTCACATGTATTAAGTAGGTTTCTAATTCAATTACTTGAATCACCATAGAGGAAGGACTTTGTCAACTCTAAGAACATGAGACACAGAGGATCACTTGCAGTAAAACTCCAAGAACTTTAGAATTGCCAAGTTTAGGAAAAGATATGTTACTGACACCCAAGTTTACAAACTCCAAGAAAGGAAGTAATTTAGTCCATTTTAAAAGTTTACTCTGTCCCAAACAGACAAATGTTCATTCCAATCTTCACAAGAAGGAAACATGCACATAGTTTTACATTAGAGGATAAGGTCAGCCCGTTTCACACCAGGCTGTTTGATTCCCCCAGCCTATATTTAAGAACTTTCATATCTTCTTTGAGCCGGGTTCCACTGCTTCTCTTATATTCTATAAATTATTAAAGTATAGAAGTCTTCAGCATTTTCTGCTTACTGCCTTCGGCTCCTGTTTCACCATCCTTTCTGACTTCATCATTAGTAAATAGATACTGAAGTATGTAAGCATACAGAGAACTACAGTTTCAGTGTGTTTTGAGATCACAAGTTGCTCATTAAGGCAGAGTTAAAGTGCACTTATAAAAATAATAAAAAATTGACACTAATAACTATTGGTCCCCAACAGCAAACAATGTATAACATGCAGTCTAATTCAAAGATTAATATGGACCTTCAAAACAATGATCAAGTTCTGCAGTCATGATCCCAGTGGCATGATCCCAGCTATAAGAGCTGGACAGAGTTGCAAATCTAAGCAGGAACTGGCACCAGCATGAGTATTTCAGAGTAGTTATATTTTAAATTGCATAAACAATTGTATAAAATATGATGTGTGCATTTCACAGAATCTAAAACAAGAAAAAAAACCCACACCTACCGTACTTGTAATTTTTAAAAGGAGGAGGAAGTCCTGTTCTTGAAGACACATCTATTAAAATAAAAGCACCAAGTTAAAACAAAGTTCTCTTTATTTCAAATATTTTATTTTTCTATTATTGTGCAATGTATGCATCGTGGACATCCTTTACTTCAAAATGAATCCACAACACAGGAGACTTGTTTGAGCACCAAATACTAAAACACAACCTTTGGCTCAGATTCTATAGTTACTCCAGATGTGATTAACTTCATTTGAGCATGAAGTCCCCCTGAGCAAAACAACCCATGAGGACAGTGAGTCAGTGCAATTAGGATACAACCACAGAAGTCTGATCCTTCAGAAATCTGCCAGGAATACCCTTTTAATGCTTTGTACAGCATCTCTCTCTACTTCAAACAGCTGACAATGGTCACTCATAACTGAATCCTTCAGTTAACATAAGCATGAGAACCAGCCACAAAAACAAAGCCAAACTCTAGAAAATTAACTCTTTAGATGCATGCAGGACACAGCCCATAGGTAACTACAACACTGACACTTTCCCTGGTACCAGTGTTCCCAGGGACACCCAGAGACTTAACCAGAGCCTTGGAAGGCCCAGCCACCTGTAGAATGCTTGGCAGCAAAGCAGCTGAAAGCAGGATTTCATCAGTAGTTTAATCATTTATCTCAAACTTCCCCTTCAAAACAGATTACAGTAAAGCAAGGAACATGGCTTTTGGACCAGGAACAGCACTATCCCTCTGTGGAATGAGGTTTCAAAAAGTCTTGTTCAAGACACTGGCTTTGTCTCAGATAACAGCGAGTTGCAATACTGCATACATCAAAAGCAAGTTTCTTAGCATTGTTTTTTAATTTCTTATTCATAACAGCAGCTGCACCATATGTTCTGAAATGTTCTGCTTGTAGTTTTCTAAAAGCATCCTAAGATCTTGCCATCCCTATCACTGTCCAAAAGTATGAAAGTTGCCAAAAACACAATATAGTCACGAGTCCCAGGGCACTGTCGTAGGAGTTGCTCAAATGTTATCATCTATTACAGTTCGAGACTTGTTTAAGATGACTTCATGTAAAAACAGCAAATGATGTCATTCTGTCCCCTTTGAATGTCTCCATTTAGGTGTGTGGTAATACACCTGCAAGATTAAGGGTAACACCCTAACAGCTGAGTCGCTGCGTGGGCCGGCCTGCAGCAATTAACTTTGACATTCACTGTCACTTTCAACAAGGCTTCTAAAACAGAAAGCCCACAGATGAGTATATGTGCACCACAAAGCTCAAGACGGAGACAGAAACTCGGAAACAAACATGTACAGCAAGACCTCATGGTGTCAAAAACAATTTTTCAAGGTTCTCTCTTCTCACAAATAGCAAACAGACTTGCATTCCCACATTCCACATATTGGTGTAGTTCCTTAGGATCAAAGGCTCTCTAAATTCTATTAATTTATTCCTATTAATTTTTGAATAACTGCCTGACAGTTCCGTGCAAGGAGCCTGAGGCACTGAGCCAAATGCAGCAATGCCCTTGTTTCTTTTGGACTAAACGTGGAAGTTTGGGTAGGGGGAGCAGTCTATCCAAATTTAGGCATGCACACTGACCATGGAAGCTCTTATTAGCTCCAGACCTTTCATCTGAGGGAGAAAAGCACATAGGGGATGTAAACACAAACCTGGCATCTCTACCAAAGCCATAGAATTCCCATTCATCTGCTCCCCTCCACTTTCCTGTACACCGGCAGCAACACATGAGACTGAAACGAATGAACAAGACAAGCACCCCTTACCCTTCCGCACGAAAGCAATGAACTCCCTCACTGTCTGGTCCAAGGGAACCCCATGGTACACCACAGGCCTGAAATTCCGGTGCTCAAAAGAGCGGACAAGGCGAACTGTGACAGTTGAGCTCTCTGATGACATGAGAATTAATTCTGAATCACCTGGAAAACATTAAAGGGAGCAATTATTGCCTTTCCTCTGTGTATGGGCACAGCTGGAAAACAAAGGCCAGGTTGGGCCTCATGCAAAGATTAAAACATGGAAAGAAATTCAAAAACATTGTATCTTGTAGGGTTTCACTTCTATTATTCTGACAGAAGCAGTAACTGGGTCTCAAAACAAGCAGGACATTACTGCACATCACATGCTCCAGTACCTGTACCTATGTGTGTGATGCCACACCAGACTCCCCATTAAACATGCAAAAATGTTGTGGATAAATGCAATTATGTTGTTTGGAGTTTAAGTGACTGAAGACTTTACCTGCTGGGTGAGTAACCTCGTGCTCTAGAATAATGTGCTAATACAAACCAAAACCTTTTTAACAAAGTTATGTTACAGGGAGTGTAATACCCTGAGAAATCCCTAAGCTGTTACACAATGCTCCTTTTCACCTCCCTAGAGAAAGTGGAAAAAACGCCCCACATACACATGCAAACAATATTCCTGGTACACTTCTACATAATTAAGGGATTTAATTTATAATAGTAGGTGTCTAGAATGGCTCTACAGGGCTTATATACTTTAACAGAGAGCAGAGCCTATAACAGAGAGGCTTTATCAACCCAAACCCCTCTCCAAACATGTCCACATGTTGTTCTGTTGGGTTCTCTCCACAGGTAAACATGGTATTTCCAACCTCACCAATCTCTATTTTTGGTGCTGGGTATCCCTCAACAACCTTGTCTCCTGTTCACCCTGCACCTCCCATCCCTGGCAGCCACTTCAGTCCCCACTTCCAGTTCTGAGAGGGATTCTCTCACCTATTCATCCCTTTATTTCTGCGTGTCTTTATTTTCTCACCTTTTTTTGCTGGGGGGATTATTTAAGTGCCTCACCACCATACAGGTATCCAGGTGCAACCCAGCCTTTGCTGTATTTATCCTACCTGTATCCTGGCAAACCAAAGTACCAACATTTTCTTCAAGTGCTATCTGCAGAACGGGGACACAGACCTTCCACGTCACAGGGCAACTAGCTTTTACATCCCCTTGGTTAATAATTCCCAGAGCTCCGATTCCATTGTAAATAAGCTGTGATGCACAAATAAAATAAGCCAAACAAAAAGCGAAGCATAGTTCGCACCTGAAAATAACTAGATCTACATTAAGCAGCTGTAAATGCCCTTCCCTTTATGGGCAGGTCAACACAAAAGCAAAGATGGGTATTTTCTTGGTGCAACTCCACATGGGCTGGAGACCTGGAGGGCACCGTAGCGGGGGCACCACATTGAACTCACTTTCTGCTGGGCAGCAGGGGGAAACACCGTAGGAACGCAGGTTTGGGAGCACAATCACATTTTCGCGTTTACTATTCAGACCGATCGTACGCAGGGCTGGGACACAGTACTACCCCGCACCTCCGCGGGGACAACAGGGCAGGCCAGAGGCACTCAGTGGTCGATTCCTGTTGTGGAGAGGAGCCCCCTTACCTACCCACCCCCCAGGCCCGCAGCAGCGCCGAGTCCTACGGGGTAAAGGCCTCCCCACCCCTCACCCGCCGCCCGCCCTTCTGGCCCGTTACCGCTCCCCGCCGGCGCTTCCNGCGCGCGATTGGCTGAGGGGCGCTGTAGGCAACGCCCCCTTCTGACCCCGCCCCCAGCGGGGGCGCGAGTGAGCGCACCGCCTCCGCATTGGCCCTCCGCGCGGCGCGTGCCCGCCCCCAGAGGGCGCCGATTGGCCGCCCCGGGCACGA
>WBMV01009093.1:87691-173817 GCA_013396655.1 Campylorhamphus procurvoides | reverse complement strand
GGCTTGGCGAGGGTTTGTGGGCAGGAGGGCACGGCCCGATAAGGGTTTGCGCAATCAGTGGGGTTTTTGATTAACGAGGGCCCGGGGATCCTTTGTGGCCGCCTAGCGCAGATATTGGGCTGGGGGGTTTTGCAGCCCCCTGTCAGCGGGCAGCTGCCCGGGTCAAGGGGTGCCGCTTTAATGCAGACACTTCTCTCGAGTTTAACAGGCTCAAACAGCAAAGCAAACCGCAGAAGTGCGGAGCCGCAGTCCGAGGGCGATGACACGCTCGGTTTATTTAGGCCGGGCCGGCTGCTAAAAATAGTGTTGCAAGGCAAAACCAGGGAACGCCAGAAAGCTTTATAGGAGCTGCAATTAAATATCGTATTTTGGAAAGACTGTGTCAGAAACACGTCTGCGGGTCCCCTGCACTAAACGCCTCCTGCTGCTGCTATTGCTACATTTCTGCCCCTGGCAGCTCAGCCCTCGCTGTAACACTTAGGGTGAAGCTGGAATTAGAAAGGGAAAAGGTCATTTGTTCATAGGCCTGGCCTCCTAACCCAGTAGCTGGTGAAGTTTATTGGGTGCCTGTTGAATTAAAAGCTGGCAGTGAAGTGTACAGGTTCTTTTTCCCAAGGTGGGTAGCACGGAGGTAGGAAAGAACTGACTTGGGGTTTAAGATACGATCTCTTTGGTGTGGCTGTACCCTTAGCATTGTTAATGCTTGACAAGGGGAAGTGGTACTCTAGAGCTGTGAATAAACCACCTTTTCTAAAGGGCTGCACTCTTGTGAAACAGCAGCCAACGTGAGTTGGCCGGAAAAGCAGCCTGTGAGAGAGTGACTGATGAGATTTGTGTTGGAGAGAAGTGGAGCTGCCAACTAGCTCTGCAGGTCACTGTGCCATGTGAGCTGCACAAGGGTATTTCTGTGGCTACCATCCAGCTCCATTTGTTACCCTAAGAACTGTCTTTAAGGAGGCAAAGAGGAAGTAAAACCACAAAGGGGTCTTTTTTTCAAGAATAGCCATATACACATCATTTGTTCTCTACTTGGCCACACCATAGCCTGCAGTGAAGTGAGTTGGAATTCCAAGGTTATATCCCTAGATATCAGAACAAGTGCAGAGCTATAGGTTAGAAACACACCCCTAGCTTTGTGATAGTGAGTTCTAACCTGTGTGCTACTAGTTCCTATTTTCATGTCTCTACGTGTCATGGACCTTAGGGTATTTCTGCTTTACATTAGGGCTGGTGTTTAATTGGATAGCTGTCATGTGACACCAGGCTCTTCAGAAAGCACAGTAAAACCAAATCACACTGGTTGGTGCTCTTCTGCTGAAATGCTGCTGGTTAGTTAAGTAACAGCTGCAAAGATGTATTTTGTCATAGTTAAGAGCTAAAAAGCCTTCAGGTGGGTATTGCCTAAACCCAGATCACACAAACTAATTTTGCTGTTTATCCTGTCCATCTCAGAGCGTCCTGGTATGCTGGACTTCAAAGGCAAAGCAAAGTGGGATGCCTGGAGTGCATTGAAAGGTAAGTGTCTCCTTAAAAAATCTCATAAAAAATGCCACTGGCAAAGTAGTAATATAAGCACATATAGTTCAGCAAGAAACAGAACAGTGTTGCTTTATAATATGAGAGTTCTAGAAGGTCAAAATGGCATGATAATGAACTTTCACTTTTTATTATCTCTGCCAGGTAGAAGTAACCAGCCTGTAGGAAAGGGAACTAAGGTGCTAAATGCCCAGCTGGCCCAAGATATTAAAGGAGAACAGTGATGGCAGCAGAAACTGAAGTCTGTTTTCCAGGTCCCAGCCTAGCACCCAGAGACTGAGCTCTGCCTCCACTTGTTATGCATCTTCCAGTTAGGAAAGCTTTAGAAGAAACAGCTGAGCTCTTGGCTCTAAACAAGGGAGCCAAACAAGTGGTCTAATCTGTGACAATGGAGGTATTTTTTCTGGTGTTTTAAGGAGCCAGCACTACATCTAAATACAGTTGAATAGCTTTCCTGTAGTAGTTGTCAATGGCATTAATAGAACTAATACACTGTTGCTGTCTGTACAAAAACAACTTGGCTTTGAAACACTGTTTTCTCATGACTGATGAACACATTTGTGTAAAACTTTATTAGTGGATTCACAGCCAACTGGCCTTCCTGGTTCCTTTGGTGTCTGGTAGCCATGGGCTATAGCAAGGAGTTGTGGCTTGTAAATGGCATCTTAATCTGTAAAGGATATCTGACTGGTTCCTGTGTTCTGTCCTTCAGGAATGTCCAAAGAAGATGCAATGAAAGCGTACATAGCAAAAGTGGAAGAACTAAAGGGCAAATATGGCATCTGAGGACTGGATATAGCAGCCACATGCACGCCTGAAACATGCCTTATTTCTAATACTGTGGAAAACTGGTTTGCAAGAGTAATCTTAAATAACTAGTGTGTTATAGTCGGTTCTCCTCATGCCTGTATTTCAGGGGAAGTTATGTACCTGCCTAATAATGTACTGACACATTATAAATTCCTTCTGGGAACAAAATCTGGAACTCATTAAAGTGCATTTGGTACTTTAGCTGTTGTGCTGGTCATCCCTTAGCGGTCATTCTGAGCTCGTCCTTTAATTGCCGTGTTGCAGCTGTCAAACACAAACCAGCCTCCCCATCGTTGTGCCACTAGAGGGTGTCGGTAGTCTTTGTTCGGGCAATGCAGACTTTGGCCAGACCACTCCTCATTGCTTCCTTTCTCATGGAGATGAGGGGCAACACACTGAAACTGGAGCACCACAAAGCTTATCGGGAAGAGATCAGCTCTAATGCTGTGTATACTAAGGACAAGGTGCTTGATACTTGTTGCCTGGAACTTTCAGAGACTTAGTCGACACGTACTGAACAAAAAACCTTCCCTGTGAAAGAAAAGGTTCCAGAGACAGTGGAGTTGATGCCCTCAGTGCTGTAAATGCAGAGTACCAGTATTGCCATGTACTGGGGCCACAGTGAGGGGTGAATCATGTATAGACTGGCCTAACACGGGCAGGGCTCTTCAAAGAGGAAGACTTGCAGTGATCATCAGTAGAAGTTTGATTACAAAACACACATTTGTGATATCTCCAGTAGGCTTTTAATTTGTTTTGGTCTGCCTAGTATAGTCAGTTAGAGCTGATGATGATGGAAAGGGAGATTTTTTTACATTTAAAATGGGACACTGAACTATTCCAGAATAGAGCATATGAGAATGAAGTCCCAACCTTACACAGGAGCAAGACCTTCTACTTCCTGCTTTACAGGTTAGCATCTGGACAGGTGAGGGCTTAAACACTCTTTAGATAAGCAATTGATTTATAGAAAAGCATAGGGATGAAAGCTGTCAGTACATATTGTCTAGGTAAACACTGTTTTGTAGTTAGTTACACAGGGTTTGCTGTGTGTAATAGACTTTGAGATTACCTTAAATGCTTTAAAAAATTAAAAATTCCCCCTTTGCTACTTTTATTGGGAAATGCTCTTAGAGCTACTTTTCACCCTTTAAAATATGTTAGGATAAAGAACAAAAAAGTTGTTTATTCTTGTTCTAGGTAAGTAAAATAAGCATTTGGAGGTTTTGTCTCCTGTTGTATCCTCTGCTATTTAAGATTGTGTTAATGAAATTCACCTTGCATAAGAAATTTCAGCATAAGAAGTGTTTTTACCTCTTTGTCCAGCCCTAGATTCCACAGCCAGTTCTATTGTCACAGCTGTATTTTGTGGAGCTAGTTATCCTTGGAGGATTCTGCCAACCTGTGTCAGAACAGAGCTCACACTGGCAAATCCTTACACTTCTGCTCTCATTTGCTGGAAGCTGATGCACTGTGAGCATGCTGTGCTTTGCTAGCATGCTTTCTGTCAAAGCAGGTGGTGTCAGAATTTTTGACTGCTAAGGCAGTGGAGCTGGGTCTCAAGAATGGGCTGGGAATTGCAAGTTCTATAACCCTGTCCTCATTTGGCTTTATTTCCCACATGAGACTTTAATTGTTGTAGTGCTGCTCCCCTTTCTCATACTTGTCTGGCATTAGGAAAACATTGCTCTGTACACAGTGCTTATCCAAGAGAGGGCTTGCTCTTGGCCAGGGTTACAAATAATGCTATTTGCCAGGTTATACAAGTGACTGAGAACTCTGTCTTGGATGTCTTTATTTGGCTGCTTTATTTTTACTGTAGTAACACCTTTCTGCTTGCAGCTTCACCTTCCTTAAGAAAGTAACACCAGTAGTCTTACTATTTAGCTTGTCCTTTGGCAATCAACTTTGTCTCGCAGGAGAAAGATGAAAAATTGAGGATGTGGAAAGAAGAGTTCTGCAGTAAGAGACTGTACAGAAGGTGCAAAGGTACTGGGTGTCCATGCACAGAGTTCCTGAGGAGAAGCAGCAATACATAATTTGTCTGCATGGCTATTAACTGTGGGTACTACCACTGCAGGGAGAGGGCTGAAATAGACTGAGCTGAGTTGAGGGGCTGGTTGCGGTTGTTTAGCAGCAGGATAATGTCTGTAAATGTATGGGGTGCTGGGCTGCCTGAAAACATTGCTTGATCTAGTGCCCACACAGTGCTTGCAGGTATGATGTATGAGGCACCTGGGCTGCACAAATAATGCTTTGGCAGTAGTGACACCAGGGCAGTGGTGGTTTAATATCTACAAACACATCTGTAAGTAGAGGTAGTTGCTTTCATTAAACTAATAAGGTGGTAAAAACAGACTGTTATCATATACAGCCTTGAGATTGGAAATAGAAGCAGTAAGCCTCAAACCAAAATATAATTTCAGATCGATTGCTCTGCCTGCAATAAGGTACTCTTTGGTGGAGAAACAGATGCTTTGGATGGCTGGGCATTGCTGCAAAACAGGGGATTGTTCTGACACCCACTCAGGGAGTTGCTGCTATTTCCTCTGTATTAGATCAAAGCAAGGCCAGCAATATCCTGCTCCTCGCAGCGCTTGCGAAGGGGAAGAGACGTGCGCTGAAACCAGCCCAGCTCGCAGGAGGTCAGAGGCCAGCTGGCACACATGCACTCAGGTCTGCTTTGCTGAGTCTGCAGGACGGAATCTGGACTTTGGATATGGCAATAATAAATGTTAACTTGTGTGTGTGATAAGACTGTTCCCTCTATCGTGCTTCTACTATTAGCTCTTGCACAGAGCAACTGGCTGATTGGCACCCACTGCAGTTAGAGATAAGCTCTAAAGGCGAAGATGTTTTCCTTGGAATTTGTTTTTTCTGGTGGGTTTTGCTTGCTTTTAGCAAACATATGAAGGCACAATACTCCTAGCACAGATTTAACAAATCAGTATTGGTCTGCTGCTTAGGGCCCCCAACAGATTTTTTTCAGCCCTGAAAAGTAAATTTTTCAGTTTGGCCAAAAAGCACTCTGAGGCTGACTGCAGCAGGCAAATGTCTTTCTGTCAAAATTCCTCAGTCAAAATACCCATCTGGAGTGATCTTGTTTCACAACGTGAGTATTTTAACCTTTGAACTTATTTGACCCTGATGATACTGCTAAAAATAAATGACAATTGTATTTGCTGCTGTTCAAAATATTTGCTCTTCCCCCTGACTGTTCAGAGCAAACAACATTAGGCAATACCGCTTTGGGGTGACTGGGCATCTGAGCCATCTTGTGGGATTGATCATAACAAATTTGGGAGACAGAAAAGACCACAGCTGTCACCCAAAAAATGGATTATACAGACTTCCAAGTTGCCAAAGCTGCACAGAAGTAAGATAAGTTGACACTACATAGACATAAGACTTTTGAATGTGTTCACAATAATAAACTCTGAAGGGTAAAAGGTAATACAAATAGAATCTAATTTTTTCCCCCTACCCACAAGTACCTTCAGACTCAGATATCTGATCTATAAATTAGCCAGTTTTCAGCTGCTCATTTAAATGGCAAATAACACCAATGCATTCTAGATATGTCTTCATTCATTGAATGAGCTTGTACTTCCTGTAGAATCAAGGTATCTGTGAAAGTTAAACACAGCCTGGCTGTGTTATTTTTAGAACAGGGAATTTGCATAGACCCTGGCTGCAGTGGTCTTTTAACTTTCATTCACAGTCAGTCCCAGGACATTATATATATATATATTTATATTAGGAGCTGCACCAAAAGAAGCATGACCACATGCTTTCTTTCTACACCCTGGAAAGAAAGAAAATTACGTTACTTGGCTAACACAGCCAGGGAGACACCTTGTTTGTCCCCACCAAAATGTGCAAGGCACTGACTTGTACTGTGTTCCCCGAAAAGCTGAGATGGTGATATGTCATATCCTAACAAACTGCTCGTTTGAGTAAGTTCTAAATCTGAAAGGTAAGCTCACCAGCTTAACATACTTGGTACTTTCAAATGTCAGTGTTTATCTGCATTGTTACTGAGAGGAGAAACATATATAACAGCTGAGAAACTGAATAATATGGTTTGGCCCAGATTACACAGTATTGAAATATGGACCAAATTTTTTCTAGTAGTGCTAAAAGGGATAAAGTTTTTGGTTTTTTCTGTATTGAATGTATATTTCAAAGCATTAATTTTTCAGAATGGTCAGATGCAAATACTTTGATGTATGCCCTAAGCCAGCATAGCTATTGTGAGATGTCCCTGGAAAGGGCTGAATCTAAAGTAGAATGAGCAAGCCCCCAGTGCTGGATCTGTGCAGCATGATGCTGAGGTAGGTCCAAAAGCTGATCAGAAGTGAAAACAAGTCTTTCCAGGAACAGTATTCCTCTAAATCTGTCCTTATTCAGGTCTCTCTTCTTAGACCTAACTGAGCTTTAACAAGTATGGGTTGATTTGGATGAGCAGTAGGACCTAGACCTTGGTGATGAGAATTTTTGGGTATTATTGCCATGTCCAGCAGCCCAGGTCTGTTGTGCACATCCAACAGTGAGTGGCAGAGCCTGGGGCTGCAGGACAGATGGTAGCCCCTGGGCTGGTGGTCAGTCTGCCTTCCCGTGGCACAGGAGAGGTGTCCAGGCAGGAGGCAAAGTGAAACCATCTGGCCCAGGAGCTTTTACATGCCAGAATGAGTCTGTCCACTTGGCTGCAGTCACTTGCAGTGATGGGAGGAAAATCCTGAGCTAAAGTAGTTGTGATAAGGGGCTGGTCTGAGCTGTGTGGGCTTTGGCACGACCCAAAACCCCCTTATGGTACATATGCTTCTGCCTGGGGCGTGATTCACTTAGGATGGCTGTGCCTGTGTTCCCAGAAACTGCTGGTCTTGAGCAGCTTGCCAGCAACTTGCTGACTTTTTGCCCCATTCCAGAAGTTCTGTTTTGAACATAGCCTGAGCTGTGTGCAGTTTCTTCAACTTGGATTTTCAATCTGCTACCAGGAAAAAGAGAATGCAAAAGAACAGTGAGAGGAGGCAGCTTGCCTCTTCCTTCTTCCTCATAAAATTTTCTGCATGTTCACTTTTTTTGGAAGACATCAATAAAATAAAATTTTGCCCCCAATACAGACCTTGGGCATCTCCTAAATTCTCAGTCTGAAAGATACTCAAGGTTTATTTGTCTCAAAGATCAGGTCAACTTCTACCTGAAAAGACACCTTGAAACAGAAGTCTGACAAAAATGAGGATTTGAATGCCTCCCCAGATCAGTTGCTGTGCCAAGAGCTAAGGATGTGATCAGAAAGGATTTTATTAAACACACAAATGCATTTACAGAAGTAACCAGCTTCAAGATTAGAGGAACCCAGACTGGACACTTGCATTCTACTTTACCTTGATGTAAAATACCTCACTGAGTAACTGTTCCTTAAGCCCCTGGTGATTCAGATTTCGGTCCTGAACCTTCTCCGAGCTTCTGCAGGAGAAAAGTGGTAACAGATTCTTCAGTGTTAAACTTCTTATGGTTTTAAATGAACCAGATGAAACTGTTTCTATGTTTGACAACGGTGTCTTGTAATTTCCATTATTTATGGACACATTTCCCTGAAAACTTTCTCTCCAGGGATAGGATATGAAATGACCACTTAAACAATAGAGAAAAGGGACTTTCTAAACAAAATAATTGAACTGGCAATATACCAAGAACTCTACATTAACACAACTGAACCAAAAATACTTCTAAAGTGCTTTAAAGGTCATTTACTGTGTTGTTATTATGTAGGTAATATTTTTTCAGGCATATTTTTTTCTCTTAAGGCACTGAGCTCTTTTTATTGTAAAATACTATTTTCACATATGATTTTCAAAAATAATAATCTAGAGGCATTTTTTCAATATTTTTCTTTTCTATTTCTTTTTTCTTTAAAAAGAAGATAATATATTTGGCTTGGGTTTTTTTATGAGACAATGAAAATAAACTTTTTCCATCTGAAAAAGGTGCAGGTACTTACCGACTTCATAAATCCAGACAGCTTTACCAGAAGGTACATCTAGCCAAGCAACTGCAGAAATGAAGTGCTAATAAACTCTGTAACTTTTCTATTTATTTACACAACTGTTAAAATCATCCTTTCCAGGGAGACTTCAGGAAAGACTGAATCTGAAAGTGCATATTCAATGCTGACAGTAATTCAAGTTTTATATTTGAGAAAATAAAATTAAATACAAAATATTAAAGCAATTTTGCATTTCCAGGAAAAGTGCTGCCCCCAAACCACCCTTCTTCCTCAAAGAACTGGCTCGACAGATAACTGTATATCTACAAAATAATCTAAGTATGACAGCAAGCAGGTTTGGTTTCAGAAGTAACCACTTTAATTTCCTCATTCAGCTAAGATTTTTATGCATGTGCTTATTTGAATCTCACCATAGGCTTTTATAAGAAAAAAAAAATCTGGTTCAGCAGAATACCCCGCACTATTAAAAATTAGGGGAGTTAATTGCTAAAGTCATTAAAACATTTTAAGATGTTTTAAATGCAGGTCTATGTTTAATAATTTTGCCTAATGCTTTGCAGGATTGAACTTAAGTTACAAAAATCATAAGTTACATGAGGGCTTTGCCAGATGAGAGTTGGTGTATTTTGTCTGGTCCAAGTCTGCATTTGCTCAGCAGGGTTACATGCAAGCAGCATTTGTTCAGTTCATGCAACACATGAGACAAGGAGGTATTCTTACTTTTTGAGCCAAAAATACATAAATATTGTTAAATTTGGAACTTAGAAGTGGAAGGTGTAACAGCAAATGCATGTAATCAGTCTCTACACTGTGATGCACAAATGCTGTTAAACCTGCAGAATAAATAGCCCCAGATTTTCATAAAGCTGTTCTATCAACTGATGAGTCTAAAATGAAAGGGATGTGGCAAGCATCAATTTTGCTAGCTTGGATAGCATGTTCAGAAAACAAAAAATGTTGCAGACCACAAATCCACAAAAGTTTTAGCAACAGACCTTGCAAAAATTTGCCAAGTGTTGCAAAAGCTGAAAATTCCAAATTGGTGTATGATAGAAATATAATCTAATACTGCATGCAACTTTGTAGAGAAACATTTAAACAAAAGGATTCTGCAGGAAGATAGAAATAAAAAGGTCAGAATTTATAATTAAAATGCAAAGTATGAAAACTAAAGTAAACATGCTGTTCAGAACACTCACTCTTACTAGAAATAGCATTACAGAAAACATCCCCAGCTAAATCATAGCAGAATACATGTGTTTTTGAAAAGAAACACAGAAAGCCCTCATGAAATTGCATAAAGATTAAAACAATGAGTCAATTTATACAGATACCTGATTAGTTCAGAAAGGGAAGCTGGAGGAACGATAAAGTTATGATAACTTCTGGCACCCTAAGCTGGAGAAGGAGATTCTTTTTACTTTGTTTGGCCAGAAATGGAATGGCAAAATTCTGATCGCAGCTGCACAGAAGGGAGGCCCAGAACGACCCACGGGTCTGTCCAGTGGACCCTGTGGAGTCACTGCAGACCTCGCTGCTGGAGTCAAAATCAGAATTTGGCAGTAAAACATAGAGTTTCTGATGACACAGCAAAACTCAACTTCCTTGGGCTTTTTAAAAGCTGGTTTTTAGGGAAGGAGAAAAGAAAAAAAAAGAAAGTAGAGCAATCAGTAATTCATTAGAGGATGGCAAAACATGAGTGAGAAAAGGAGCAAGGGCATAAAACTTTATGAGCAGAGAGGTTTTTGCTGACAGCACAGGTGGAGATAGGTAGGTTAAGTTAAGTAGACTGGTCAGAGATAAGGGTGCACACACAGCCCAAGGTGCGAGGCGGTCGCCGCACCGGGAGCCGGTGCCGAACGACTTCGGGAATACAAACAAGGGCGCAGATGCCGCGGGGAGGGCAGGACGGGGTGTTCCTGTAGCCACAGGCGTCTCGGTGGCGGGGTGACACCGCAGTGCCCGGTGCCACCTCAGTGCCGGTGCCACCGCAGCGCCCGGTCCCACGGCAGCGCCCGGTGCCACCGCAGTGCCCAGCACCGCAACCCCGGCGCTGCTCCCGGGGGTTCCCGTGGTGTCCTGGGCGGGCAGAGGGCGAACACCTGGCACCGGGGCGACACACCTGGAGCCCTCCGGCTGCCGGGGACACACGGGCGAGGGTGAGGCTGCAGGAGGCATCGTCGCCGACCGGGACACCTCCTGCCTGGCGGCCGTGCTTCGGAGCGGGGCTGGGAGAGCCCACGCCCCGGGACGGGGCAGCAGGGGCAGAAGGAGCAGCGGGGGCAGAAGAAGCAGCAGGGGCAGCAGCCCCGCTCGGCTTAGCTCGGCTCGGCTCGGCCCATCCCGGTCCGGCTCATCCCGGCTCCGCCCGTCGGGGCCGCGCTGCTGACTCAGCCGCGGGGGGGCCCGGAGGGCGCCCCGGCCCCGCGGGCGTGGCGGGCGGGGGGGCTGCCCGGCCTGCCCTCCGCCCTCCGGGGACATAAAGAGCCTCGGCCGGAGCCCGCCCGCGTCTCTCGGCGCCGCCGGCACCATGACTGCCCTCGGGGCGCAGGTACGTCCGCCCGCTCCCGCTGTGGGGCCGGGCATCGCCCGCCCCGCATCTTCCCGCATCGCCCCGCTGCAGGGATGGCGCTGCCCCAGCTCGTCCCTGCCCGGCCCGGGTCGCTCCGGCCGCATCCCCCTGCCCGGGGCCGCGCTCTGCCCTCCCTTCCCTTCCCCTCCCCACGTGGCTCTCCGCGCTGGAGAGGGGGCTGCGGGCGCTCGGCTTGACTTTTCAGTAAATCCCGGCCCCCCTGGAGGGTTTCGGTAAGGAGGGGAGTGCGTTTCACACGCGGGTCCGCGGGCGCTGCGGCCGGAGAGCCTCGCAAGGCGCGGGGCAGCAGAGCCGTGCGCCCCCCGGGTGAGGAGCCGGGTCCGGGTGAGGAGGAGAGAGCGGCTCGGTGCAGCCCAGGAGGGCACTGCTGGGATCTGGGAGCACCCCCGCCCCGCTGCCTCCCCCGCTCCAGCCACCGGCCTCCATCCTCCCAGGGGCCGGTGATTTCCTCCAGCCCTGCCAGAGCAGGAGGCTGTGCCCCGGGACCGCGGGGAGGGATCTTGCTCAGCCCAGAGCCTTTGTGATCCTGGTCCCGAGCCCTGACGTGGGAGCATTGTTCGTGCAGCCGAGCAACCAGGAGAGCTTCACCCACCCTTCCTTTCTGCTGGGTACAGCCTGTAACTTCATTGGCTTCCCTTGTGAGAAGGGGTTTGATGTGCACAAGTAAATATTTTCAAATACCGAATCCCACAGCTTTGTCCCTCTGCCTTTGTTTCACCCTGTTAACTTTGTTTTGTTTCTTCCCCACACTCTCCTTTCAGGCACAGCAGCTGCTGGCACACCGGAGACCGAAGAAATCCTTCTTTGAAGCACTGATCAGGAGCCTCATCATCCTGTGTGTGGCCATAGCAGTGGTCTTGTCATCCATCTCCATCTGTGATGGCCGCTGGCTCTTTGCGAGGGGGCAGCTCTTTGGACTGTGGCACTTCTGCACCGTTAGCAATGACGGTGTCCTGAAGTGTGTCACTGACCTCCGCCTGGCCCAGGTGGAGGGGCTGAGCATGGGGGTGATTCCCATAAGAAGCATGGTGTCCTTTGCTGTTGTGGTTGCTATATTTGGCCTGGAGCTGCTGATGGTGTCCCAAGTCTGCGATGATGCCAATGCAAGGCGGAAATGGGCAATGGGCTCAGTTCTCATCCTCGTCTCTTTTTTGCTATCAGCCACTGGGGTTCTGAGCTTCTCCATCCTCGTGAAGGATCACCTCACCTTCACAGGCTTCACGCTGACATACTGGTGTGAGTTCATTGCTGCCTTTCTCTTCTTCCTTAACGGGATCAGTGGACTTCATATCAACAGCCTCACACACCTCAGGAACGGGGTAGGCAAAATCTAGGTGCCAAGGATATACTTCTGCCTTTCTGTAGTCAGCTTTGCCAATTAGACTGTAAAAAAGAGAGTCTAATGAAGTTTGAAAAGGATACCCTGTCTTAATTTGTGTACAAGGAGGGAAGGTATGAGTCTTGGCACCCGTAGAAGACATACCCACCCGCTGTGGAACACCAGCAAACCAGAGAACAGGACTGGCTGCCACTCCAATTTTGTTTTCTGGAGAAGTGGATTAAAGCCAAGAGCATCCCGTTGAACATTCAGAGGTGTGGAAGACTGTGATCTACCACGTGTGCTGTTCTGAGGCTTACACAACACCTGTACTGCTGTGGATTTGGTGTTGCTGTGCTTTTCCTCATATTCTGGAGTCTGTGAAGAGTGTGACACAATTTTGATGTGTCTGATGTGTTTGTTCCATCTCAGGGACAGATGATTTGTGCCTGGCCATGCTCACTGACATGGAGTATTGAAAATCTTCATGGGATCTCACTCCTCCATTTTTGTTTCAAAAGAGAAGGCACGCAGATCTTGATCTGGTCACACGTTTTGTTTCCTGTTGGCATGTTCCTTGTACCTGTCCTTTCCTCAGTTTTTTGGGGACACTTCATACAGAGGTGCTGACTTGGGGTCAGGGGAAGGCATTGGGTGATGTTGGGGTACAGGGAAGGGTTGTGATGCTTTCCTCAGGTAGCAGTACATATTCCTGTGTTTGTGGCCTCTCGACACTGTCACCACTCTTCTGCCACACCTGAAGGACACGTGCCAATTGGTCACCCAAACTGGCTCCCTCACAACCCTTGCAGAGTTCATGGTAATGGGGCAATGCTCTCTGTTTATTTTTTTGTTTCTTTGGGGCAAGAGGAACAAGCTCTGCAGGTGCTTCATGTGGTGTTGTGGCTGGGTAGACCATGCGGAGACCACCATAATTTCTGGGGTGCATTTTGGTTGTCAGGGTTTCCACTGGGGCACTGGGAAATCTGTTTATCCTGTAGCTGAGAGTCTCCTGTGGCATTTCTTATGGGAAGAGAAAGCTCTAAGTACTCCTGACCAGACCAAGTTCTTTTCTTCCCCTTACTATCAGTGAGCCTGGGAGGAGAAACAGCCCATGATTGCCTAAGGAGTGGCTGATGGGTGCAGCTCTAATCTGTCACAACTGGTGAAATACAGAGAGACCTGGCCAAAATTATATTAAGGCTAGTCTTCCTCCTGCCAGTGTCTGAGTCAAGACCTCTAAAATTGCTAGAGCTTTGAAGTTCCCCGTGATGTCTTATGTAATAGGAGAGAAACCTCTGAAGTTGTTTGCCCTACATGTGCCCTCCTTGTCCAATACACAGCATTTGGTTGCCCACAGATAAAAATGTCCTCAGAGTATTTCAGGGTTTCTGGTTTACTGTTTGTTTTGCATCCACTGATAAAGCTGTTTGTATTTTTGTTTTAGAACAAATGTTCCTACATGTTTCATTTCTATAGCTTGTGTGATAGCTATTGAGCAAGGTTTTAATTTCCTGTGCAACAAGTTTGACACAAGTTTTCACCTGAAACAAAAGCATCGTAGCACAGAGGCCAAGAAGTCTGTAGGTGAGCCATGAGTAAACAGCTTTGTCTTTGAAAGTTATGAGTCCTAAGCTGTGCCTGAGCAGAATGCACCACACTTAATGAATGTGCTCCTGTGGACTCTTTTGCCTTCACGAGGACAGTGTCCATTCTTTCTTGGATTTCTCAAACTTAAGACAACACTCCTAAGCCTGTTTTGTGATAGTTTCAGACCTGGCTTGCTCTGGATAGTGCCAGTTGTACTTTTGTATGTGAATCTGCTCATCTTTCTGACAAAATTGTGCGGAGAGCTGTGCTACCCAGCCAGCTCCTGAAGCTCTTGTAATGTTTGGGGCTTTGTTGGGGTTTCTTGACCCACTCTCAAGAAGAAGGACTTGTGCCTTTAACCTGCCTCTGGAAAACTGTACTGTGACTGTATCTGTCTGTGAAGGTGTTTTCGATTTGCTGAACTACACTGTGGAAGACGTGCTGGTGGACTGAATATGCAGATGCTTGTGTGAACTAGTGCTGTTTGCTTTAGCAGAACCATTTAGGCCAGAGACACCCTGCAAGGCCTGTTGCACTTTGGTGTTATCAGGTGTTAAGAGTACCTTAACTAACCAATGAGTCAGTTGTGGTGCCTACAGGTGCCCATGCCAGGGAAGACAGTTCCCCTACATTAGGTTAATGGTGTCGGTGGCTTGTCTAGAAACACAGATGTAACTTCAGAGTGCAACTTTGACATCCAAAACTGGAAATCAGTTCTGCATGTACACTCCATGCTAGGGGGAGGCTGTGCCCCCATCTCTTTCCCTGGAAGGCAGCCATAGCCAGACTTGAGTTCCAGGCTGGTGCCTCCCGTTTGGGTTAGAGGGAGGCAGTGGACGATTGGCATTTGAGTTCACCCTAGACGTGGTGCAGTTGTGAGTGATTTTAGGATGCTCTCAGCTAGCTGAAAAAGAGGCCTTTTGTATCTTTTTTTCCAACTGGTTTTGTGTAGTACTGCTTGACTTAATTATGCTGGGAGAAGATGCATTTTGACAGCTAAATATTGCAAAACAGGATTGGTTGTCTCACAGACATCCTTCTATACAGCAACCTGTGCAGCAGTGCAACACTGCTCATTTTCTGAAAGCTGTGGAAGTTTCAAGAAATATTTGTAAAGTTTGTTAAATAAATTTGTTTGAAATAAGAACTCTAGTTCTGTTTTTATATTTAGACATTGGGGTGCAGATTTGAGGAGATGAGTGGGGTTTTACATAATCTCCCAGACACCATTCTGTGTGTTGACACAGCTAGACTGGTGAAGAAATGACTGCTTGGCACTTTGCCGAGCTCTGACCAAGGGAACCGAGGCCACTGCAAGCTCCCCTCTCCTCTTCCCTCCAGTGTGTTCGAACCAACCCAAGCAGCCAGCACTGCTTTCGTGTTTTGCAAAACAAGAGGGGCAGTCAGCTGTGCTGCTTCGTGGGAACTGGAGATAACCTTGTAGGCTCTTAATGATTTCCTGCTGTTGCATGTGCTCTGTTTACCAGCTAAAAAGCTCTTTCCTGTGTCCTTCATCTTCCTTTTCCCACACTGCACCCCATATCTGAAGAATCCTTGCTCTTTTCCCCAGCTCTGATTATTTGGCCTGCAGCAGTGGTATCTGAGTACAAATATATTTATACATTTTTCTCTGAGCTCATTGTGCTAACAGGTTTAGTTTAAACGTCAGGAAAACAGATTCCCAGCTACATCACTGAATTAGTTTATGTAATCTCAAGTTAATTAGCACCTGGTGTTCTCTTTCCAACAGGAGTGGTCATTGGCCTGTCTCAGATGGTTTAACATCTCTTAAAAGCAGGGTAATGAAGATCACTTCTTGTTAATGAGCCATTTAGATTTAGTTACTAACTGTAATTGGAATCTTGTGCACTAGTCATTGCTTGTGGCTAAGAATAAGGAAATAACTTTACAGGGCATGCTAGCTCAGTATTTTCACAGAATGGTTAAGGTTGGAAGGGACCACAGGTCATCTAGTCCAGCCTCTGTGCTCAAGCAAGGTCCCCTAGAGCAGGTTATTTTGATTTGAAGTCTACACTGCCTTCTTCAGCTGTGTTTGGAAGGACACCTGGAATGGGGTTGAGCCTTGCTTGCTTCTGCAAGTCAGGGGAAGGTGATTACAGGAAGATTACTGCCGTCTTTTTCCCCTCTACTGGGGCCTATGGTAAGCAGGTAATGGCCATTCTCAACCTTCCAGGTCAGCTTGCACAAGCAAGAAAGACCTCATTTCTGGGTGAAAACAAGGTATGCCCCAGGCAGTGTCCTGGAAGGGGTGTTGCCTGAATTCCTGGGGCCTCTTAGCTTCGCGTGTATCCACCCCTTCTGAAGCAGTCCATTTCAGCTTCCCTGTGCTCAAGCATTGCACAACGTAATTATTCACGGCACAACTACTGTTTTTTGCTTCTAATAGTTTTTCTGGGAACTTCCTTGTTGTTGTGTAGGAGAGAAAATCCATTAATCATTTCCTCTTAAATTCATTAGCTCTTAGACTGCTGATGCTTAAGTAACTGGAGCTGCTGCCTGCCCTGCTGACTTGCAGAGGGACAACTGGCTCCTCAGGGGACCTAGAGTGAATAGCCAGAGGCTGTCACCAGTGTCCCTGAACAGTGACAAGTAGTTAGTTGCGTGAAAGGTGGTATTGAGGTCCTGTTTACTGCTGACAACCCCCTGCTTTACACTGAATACCCATGAGTAAGTGTAATGAAAGAGAAGCTGGTGAAACTCTGAATATGGAGTTTGTGTTCAGCCTGTGTGCCTTCATCTCCTGCTTTTTGCATTGCTCGCTGAGATTTACTTTCCTGTTCCTCTTCATCTGCTTATAAACATGTCAGTGTTCCCAGAGCTAAGCAGCTCTTTTCTTTGATATCCTTCATCACAGTTAAACAAGCAAGATCCCCAGCAGGGCAGGGAGCTTTTACACTGCCTGCAGGAGATGGGGGAGGTGAGAACCCATTCCATTGTGGTGGTGTTTGGCAGCAGCTTCCAGCACCCAGCCAGAACCAGGACAAGGTCATAGCATCATAGTTCCTGGGGCTGCCTTATTCTGGTTCCTTCTCAAGCGGACATGCTCCCCCCAAACAGCTGAGGACCCTGAATGCCAGCTGATATCCAGGAGTTTTTATAGAGCCTCAGCTCTTCATACGAACCAGGCCTGTGCTTGATGCCTGAAGCAAATGTGTAATACAGAATCTGGGAATAATTCCTCCTTTTTTTTGGTTATTTCAGGCAAGACAAATAAAACCAAAATGGCCGTGTAAAACAATAGCTTATGCTAGAACTTTTTAACTTAAATTCAAAAACCCAGTATTTTTTTTCAGGTTTGCTACTGTTTCACCAGGGCTCCTGTACAGATGGGTATCAAGCTCAGCCTGGGCTCCCTCCAAACTTGTGCTGGTCCTAACTACAGATTGCAGGGCTGAGGTTTTACACTGCCTTGTGGGAGAGCTAATAATTGCATCAGATCTAATTAATTACACGTTATTGTATCTCTGAATCTATATTTCTTCATTTATGCCGGAAGGAGGCACTTGCATTTAAAACAAACATCTGCTTTGGCTTAACTGATGAATGTTTAATTCTCAGACAGGGAACATACAAGTTGTTTCATTCTTCTTGATCTCAATCGTAGGCCAGAGAGAAAATTAAGGTTATAAGTATCTGACTTGCTAAATGCACTGGGACAGAGTGAACCCCCAAGTAGGCTGGAGGCTCTGCTTGGCTTGGGTGAGTCAGCAAAAAGTGAAATCTTTCACTCAAACATTCATGGAGGGGCTTTCACTTCTCCTTTGGTCATGGGACTGATCCTGACTCTGCTCTTCCTTCCACTTGTTTTGGCTGAGTTTTAAGGGACAAAGTCAACTTAAAATGTTTCTATTTCAAAAATTTTAAGTTTAAAGTAATTCCTGAAAACACTTGCTAGTTTAGTGCTTTATACCTGATTTTCCCCCCCACTCTGGTTTTAAAGAGGTTCAACTCTGCTGCTGCTGGTTGACCTGCATCAGCCAAGCAAAGCCAACAAGGCGGGGGGGTGAAGGGAAAGGAAAGCCCTCCGTGCTGCTGAGTTCCCTTCTTTGCCTGGCTACTCCCGTGTCCTGCACTGCCCACTGTACGAGGAAGGGGCTGACCAGGATAACTGGGGTAATTCTCAGCACCCGCAGAGAAGAAATTTTCCCTGAATAATCAGAGTTTCAAACAGCAATAATAGCCCTCAAAACCCTGCTCTTGTACAGGTAATTTAACCTTGAATGCATCCTTTGAACTTCTCTGCATGTTTGCCTTCTGACAAAATGGCAGAAGCCTACCATGTAGGCATTTGGTGTGACTGAAAGCTCCTTAGGGCAGTTTTGGCAGAGGGGGTTTGAGAATTGCTGCTGAGGCAGCATTTGACATACCATGCATGTTTTGCCAATGTCTTTAGGTGATTGGGAGGGGGAAAAGTGATAAACACCAATTGCTCTCCATTCAGTCATCTTTGCCCTTGAAGAAACCCAGCCAAGAATTGCCCTAACTACAGAAACGCAGATACAAAATCAAGCAGGACACTTGATTGCATTTGTCGGACGAATTATTTTATCCCTTTCCTATTCAAACTGGGGAAATTTTCTTACTTATGTCCTTAAGAACATACAGCTGTAATAGCTCAGATACCTTGTGACAGCATATTACAGTGCACAGTGTGGCAGATTTCAGTACACTGGGTGATTGTAGACTAAAGAGATTTTTGGTAGCCAATATGCTATTGTTTTTCACAAAGCAGGTTCTACTGTCCAGTTAATCGAGTTTTAAATGCTTCAAGTACTTTCATTTTTTTCCTCCAAAGACAAACTGGAGAATTCTCAGAAGTACAGACACAATAGGAATGAGCTATCTTTCTGAAGATTTTTGGCCACCCTTGGAATATGAAATAGTATCTTTTTTACCATTTCAAAATTATTCAAATATCCAAATTGAACCACCATTGTTTCCAAGGTCTCCACTGTTAAAAGAGGCAAAGGGAGAAAGCTTTGAACCTTGATAAATTTTAGGTATTAATTAATTTTGCATTTCAAACCCTCAGACTGTGTTTAAGGACAACACATAACCTTCATCATATAAAATTGACTGTCCTCCCAGCTTCCACAGCAGAAGAAATAGAGAACATCTAAAATATCTAAAACTCAGGCACAGCCTGGCTTAGCCTGGAACATACTAGAGAGCCACACGGAAAATGAAAGGTCACATTTAAGGTAGAAATAGCAGCTGAAAAATACTGATGTGGAAAGAAACACAAATTACTGTGGCCAGAAACTCAAGGAAGAGCACAATATTTTGGCCCATTTTGCTTTGCAAAATAACTGTGGTGCTACACAGGATATACATGAACAGATGTGCTTGAAGAACAGTTGATCTACAGCCAAGTCCTGCTTTTGGGTATGTACACAAGACTCCCACCTCAGTCCATGGGGCTTAACCATGTGTATCTGAGCATGGAGGTATCCTCCAGGCACACAGTGTTAAAGCACGCTTGACCTTTGGAGGGTTTCTCTCCTGTGCTCTGGTGGGCTCGACCTCAGCATGTGCATCTCTTGAGTTACGCCACTGCCTCCATTACTTGCTGAGGTGCTGAGATTCTGACGCAAGTGTTTGCTTAAATGCCACTGCCTCCATTTTCTCTGAACCTCCAGCTGCACCTAGGGGGAGAGGTCACAAAATACTTAGTTCAGCTGGTTTATCTTGGAGGTCTGCATTGCAGAGAGCAGTGTAACAGGAAAAGGAGGGCAGGTTACCTTTGCCAAGGTTTGGGTTTATTTATTTGACCCTTAGTTTAAGGGGTTAGGGTAGGGCCTGTTCCTTGACAGTTTCAGTGGTACTGTTGTTGCAGGCAGACAATTTTCTATTTAATTGTAGGTGAAACTGTTCACAGAATCTAGCTGGCCTTAGTGTTGGGTTTAGGGTTTTCCAGAATTTTAATTTTAGTTATAAAAAAACAGGACCTTTTGGCACTCTAAGGTAAAAAGAAAAAAAAAGGCAGATTTTCTTTAGAAAACAATTTTTTCTGAACCCTGTTAAAGGATCAGTCACAGTATTTCAAACCTCTCCATTTCAAAGTGATTTTTTCTTCTTAGGTATGGGGAGGTTTTTTCCCATCCCCCCTCTTTCCCATTACCTCCAGATCTCCGAAGTCTGGATAATAGTTTCTCCCCATCTCTATCAGCAGCAGCATTTCAGAGTGCAAGTTGTAGCCCAGAAACCTCGGAGTTACAATGCGACTACAAAGAAATGGTCCCTCTACCAAAGGCTTTGCCTTAGGAGAATCCTAATAAAGTTGGACTGGATTTAGCTTTTGATAAATTCCCTCCCAAGGAACAAGCAGAGTAAACAGCCATGGGACGACAGATAATAGCACCATACGTCAGAACCAGTCAGTTGTCAGTGTGACTGTGCGGGATGGTGCTCCCACCCTCCATTCCCAGACAGGAATAATGCTATCTGATTGATGAAAGGCTTGCAATCGTTGAGAGGTGAAGTTTCTATCTGGCATATCATTACTTAGGCTTGCCAGGTCTAGGAGGTATTTCATGAGTGATGTTAGGTAGCTGTGAAGAAAACCCTCAGATAAAACATGTAACTCATTGGGGAATGTACCCCACTGATTAATGAGGCATACTTCAGCAATAAAAAAGAATGTTATATACCCAAAACTCACCTCACCATTAAGAAAACAATAAAGTACAGCCACAACAAAGCCCTAGAAGATAAAAAGAACCACAGTCACAGAACTGTCATTTCAGCTTTTGAATGGGCATGAGGCATCTCAAGGGAAACTAGACAGCTTGGCTTTGCCATTGGCACTCTGCTCTGTTGTGGAGTAAGATGTTCTGCCTCTTTTTCTTATTTTAAAGAAATAATAGCTTGTCAAATATTACCTGGAATGATCCAAGAGCCAATTCAAAAAACAGCTGAATTTCCATTGTGCCACTGCTTGCGTCTTCAGGGAAAAAAGCAAAGATGATGTAGTGGACCCCAAAGAGAGGGATGAGGAGCAGTGTTGACTTTGCAAGTCTCCTGAAAAAGAAAACAGAGGGGAAAGCTAGAGTAGATAGAGCAAAAGGAGCCCAGGTGGGCTTGTATGGCATATAGGGGACATACTTGTATTGGTTGAAATCACTACTCCGTCCTTCAGGCGAGCTGAGCTTCCTCATCAAGATTCTTAAAATGTTGACAAAGAGAATGAAATTAATCTGGGAAAAAAAGGGGAAAAAAAGGTAAGACTGTAAAAACAAACAACAAAAGCAGTATCCACTTCCATAACTGCCAACTATCAGCAGAGCCAGTTTGGGATGTTTGGGCAAAGCAGGTCAAATAGCAAGGTTGGGACTGGCCTACCTGTATCCGTGTCCATGTCCCAATCCCCATCTCTGTCCCTGCCTCTGCAGCCTGCCTGGCCACCCTGGGCTTGGGTGCTGGCTGTTTTCCCTGCCGGTTTGCTGCAGGTGTATTTCTGGAGATTATCAGGGCTTATTATCCCGGCAAATCACCAAAGGGAAGGGAGCCCAGATGCATTGGTAGGATCCCTTCTGGATGTGGGATTCAGACAGTCTCTCTGCACAGCCTGGCCCCACGTTGGCTGCCAGCAAAGGGGCAGCACTAGAGCTATCACTTGCTAACTGGGAATGCAAGTGCTGTTTGTAGCCTGCCAAGAGCCACAGCATGATTTGGGATCGTGGATGCAAACTAATTCACAGTGGGGAGAGCAGAGAGTCCACACTGAAGTTCTTCCTTTTGCATTTTCCCCATTTCCAAGGGTGGATATCAGATAAAAATGCTGATCTGCTGCTCACTGTGGGTGAAGATGAGGCAATAGCTATTTCTGCTCTGCTGCTTTGACCCTTAGGCAAAGAGTGGGAGTTCCAGGGGAGGCAGAGCCTCAGGTCGCTCTTGCACAGCCCGAAGACCTGCATCCCTTTTGCAACACCCTGCACCCTGTCAGGCCCTTAACCCTTCTCTGTGCCTGGAAACACCATTGCACAGGTGCATCCTCTTCGTGGTGGCTCATATGTGCCTGTGGGTGTTGGAGGAGGGCTCTGGGGTAGTAGGTTTCCCTAAAAGAAGATGGTTTATTGCAGATGGGACAGACCCAGGAAGGCCCTGGGTTCCCTAAAATTATTGGATGGAAAGGGAGCAACTGTGGCTGCATAGTCTGGGCTGCTAAGGGTGCCTCGAGAGGGCTAGAAGGTGGGGGAAGGATGAGGAAAGAACTAGAGCTGGGAGGAGCTGGAGGTGGGAAGCATGAAGGAAAGATTGAAATATTTCAGGGGTGTTGGGAGAAAAAGGAGGTTCAGGTCTGGAGATTCTGGGGTTTTTAACCCATTAAGCTAGGCACAAGCCATGTAGAGTGAGCAGGACTTTTCGCTGATGAAAACCACAGGGGAAAGGAGAGCGACGGGATTCCTGCTGGGAGGGACTGCCCGAGGGCGACACAGGAATGAGCGTGAGCCTGGGAGCACAAAGGTGTTTATCGGCGCTGATTTTCTGCCCTTTGAACTGCTGAGGGCTGTGAGGAATACAGAGATTGGATCTGTGTTCTTAAGATCTGGCTGTTTGTTTGGTTATGGGCTTGAGTAAAGCCTCTTTTTTGGGTAAAGAGGCAGAGTCATGCAGGCGGCTCCTGCATTCGGTGGCTAAATTAGACATGATCAGCATTCTGAGGGAACTTGGAAGGCGATAGCAGGTGGTGGCCGCCAAAAGATAAACTAAGATTGTGCTTTTTGTCTTGCAGAATGTCTGCGTCTTGTTGGCATTTAAATATTGCTGAGTGGCTCCTAGCGCGAAGGTTGTTTCATTAAGAAAAATAAATGCAGTGGCCTCATTAAGTTGATCCCAAATCACTTCTGTGGTCATCTGCTTGTCTTGTGGGGTTGCAGGACTGCTCACTGGTAAACGGGAGCAGAACTTTAACCCTCCATCTCTGCTTTCTGGGTTTCTGAGGGTGTGCAAGTGTTGCAGTTTGTGTTTTGCAAACTTAATGGTTCTTACTGGCAATGCAAACATCTCAACCAGCTCTTCAGTTCTCACTTGGAGTGTCAGCAGGTTACTTGAGAGTAACCAGCAGTTCATATGTTTCTGGACTAAGGCTTCAGACAGGTGATTGCAGCATGGTCTGACCCAGAGCATCTCCATCAGGCACAACAACTATCTTCAAGCAGCATCTCCAGCCCCTTGGTACCTGAGGCTCTGAAGCTGAGCACCAGCAAATATTCAAACCACATCTGCTGAGTATTACATGTACCAAACTGGTCTTGTCATCACTACTGCCTTGTACTGGGCAGGTTCATACTGAGTTTCAATGCCTGTGCCTTAATTCACTGAGCAATGCCATTATAGTATAATTGCTGTCCACTGTATAAGGATTGTGCTGCCTGTGAGCTGCTTTCATTGCTGAAAACAAGAGACCATGGTCACATAAGGCAAGCTGGTTTTGGGGTTGTTGAGAGGGGCATTGACCGGGACACACAAAGGCAATTGTACTAAAATGTACAGCGACTTGTTCCTCTTCTGGAACCTTCCTTGAAACAGTCCAAAACAAGCTTCCACAAGCAGCCAAGTTCATATGAAATCAACAGGATGTGGAAATCTGATCTTCTTCAGGCTCTTGCTTCTTGGGAGGACACTCTAGCTTTCCTTGTGAACTTAGCTTCAGGGCATTAGTTACTGACTAAGTCCTGCTGAGCAGAAGTTGCTTAAGCAGTAATTTATGTGTCACACCAGTTCAGACACATGTCTAAGATCGGTTCATTAACACACTTCTAAAGCATGTTGAGTAGATGATCTCTGACTTTACAGTATTTGAAAATACAGTTTGAATCTGCTTTTCCCAGAAAAGACTTACAAAAATAGACAAAACTACAGGGCCCCTAATGATCCACCAGGTACTGGCATCAGTGTTAATGTCCCAACACCTGTAAAAATAGAACAGAAGGTGCAGTCAGTTATCAAAACACTGGTGTCTTTTCAAAGAGGTTTAGTCTGTTTTGCACCTCAGATAGGCCCCTATTCCCTTCTCCTCAAAATTAGTTTCCTGTTCTCACTTAGTGGTACAACATGTCTTACAGAAAACTGTCCACCTGCACCCGACAGCAGTATGACTTTCTCATAAAGTACAACCACTACCCAGAATTTTTGGAAAAACAGAAAGGAACAAAGTTTCACCTTTCAGAAAGTCAAATACAGATACTGAAAACATCACAGGCTGAATTCATCCTTGAAGGCTACCTTTACCCTTGAAAAATGCTGAAATGGAATTTGAGGCACTTTCTCAGGTTGCTCAGTTACTCCCACCAACACTAGGATGCAGGCTCCCACCACAGTGGGATGCTGGTTGATTTACATGGCTGCCAGAAGTTAGAAACAAGCAGCAGCCCCTGCACAGAGGCTGCCTGCTACCCCTGGTGTGCCAGCTTCCTCCCCTCCATACAACTTACCCAATATTTTCATGGAGTTGCCTAGCAGTCGCCCAGGCAGCCACAAACACTGTTGGGGCACCTGCAATTGCAAAAGCTAGTTAGTGCTTCACAAGGCCATCCCAAAGGCAAAATAAACCCAGTTATTTTTACTGAAAGGAGGAGAACTAGTACCCCATCCAAGGGCGATGAACCACCAGAGGAACTTCCTTTCCGAGAAGAAAGAAATAACCAGGAGAGTGTGGAGGTACAGTCCCTCCACGAGGAGCCAGCTGTAGTTAGACATGATGCAATATTGAAAGAAGACCATGGTGAGCTTACAGCCAGCCTGAGGAAAGAGATGATAATTAGCTTCTGCCTGGGTTTGTATCTACCTTCTAACAGAGAGAGCGAGCTGTAAATTAATCCTGGCAAACAGTGATTTTATAGCAATTAGGGGACTAAATGGGTGTCCTCGAGACAAGCATTCACATGACAAGAAAGCAGGGCTGGCACTCCTAAAGGCATTAATCAACTGCCTCACTAGAAGAACTGAATTGTCATGGGGCACAAGGATTCAGGTTACTGTCTCAGAGGAATTTCACTATTACTACCTTCTGAGTATCAGTAACACTAATATCACCTTAGAGAAGTATGTGAATGTATTTGTCAATCTTTTTTCCCAGAGAAAACCAGTTTCTAAAGACATACTAAAATATGCTCAAAACGGGGTTTTTTTTCAGCAGCAAAAATTGAGCTAAACTGATGGGGTAAAATAAAACAAAACAAAACAAAACAAATATTTGTTTCTCTCCCTAATTAATACCTTTTAGTTTAAGCATTGACCATCCTCTCCAGTGTTGCTCACTCCTCCACATGCCCAAATTTTCAAAATATTTTGTTGCCAGTAAAAAGAAAAAGGCAAAAATATTTCAAAATTTGGGAGGTTCCTTTCCCAGACTCTCCGAGTGCAAACCCACATCTTACTATCAGGTCTCACACTGCAGTGTAAGTCAGCAATATTTAATGTGTTCTTGGAGAAGGGGCAGAGCATACTGCTCTTCTCCCATAACCCCTCATGATGAACATATAGCCGAGATGAAGATTTCCTTCCCGGTACACTAGATCCTGCTAGAATCCTGCTGGGAAACTGGGGACTGGAGCAAACTGGAAGGCAGAGGGTTACCGTGTATGCCCCACAGTAATTTGTGTCTTCAGAGGAAAACAAAACGGCATCCTTGATGAAGTTGGAAGAGGCTCGCAAAATGAATGATGTAAAGAGATGCATGTGGATGTAATTCCTTGTACAGCGAAGTCTTCTGTAGAAAAAAGAGAGAGATCCCATGAAGTGACATTCTTTGCCAGTGTGGGGAGCCTGTGAGTGTAAGCAGCAGGTTTCAATCCTTAGTAGTGCTAAATTGACAAATTAAGAACACTGTTTTTCTGTCTGTGAAAGGCAGACAAATGCATCTCCCAAGAGGGATATCCTAGAGAAGACCTTAAAAAGCTACAGTCACATCTGCTCCACTCAGGTACCAAAACAAGCTGAACGTTGCCAGAAAAAATGTTATTTCATGCCAATATGCTTGTTCTAGCCTCCCTCCCTCGTTTCTGGAGTAACATGAACCTAAGGTGTTTATTCACACCTGGGTGAATTTATTAATTCTGCCAGCACAGTTCACTTGTGCCTGCAATGTTTTCTGTATTGAATTGCCACATAATCTGTGTCTGGAGGCCATGCAACCTGAATATAAATTTGAAAAATAGTTGGGTTTCCTTCTACCCTGAGATGCTGCCCTGACACTTACTGTAAGGGAAATTAATTTCACTGAATAAGAGCCACAGTACAAATTCCAGGTTACAGGAGTGCATGAAGATAAACTGACAGTCAGATTGCTGATAGAAACCTGAAACACCTTGCCAGAAGTCAGTGCAGTGACACTTAGAGCAAAGTTTCAGCCACAGTCTGAAGTGGGCAAAAGAGCAGCAGAGGGAAAGACACTATGCCAAAGGGACACTGGAAGTCATGGGGAGACCTCAGTAGGGAGTTTGTGCAAATACCAGCTGCAGCATGCATCCAGCTACATTTTGGAAAGAACAGGAAAGCACAATACAATGAGCAGCGCTGTCATTTTCTGGGAGTCAAGGCTCTGTGATAAATTTTATCTCTGAATTTCTGTGAAGGTTTTCAGGAATCCTTCAGTTTTTAACTTGCCCTAAAACTCAGTAGAAAGATTTGGATCGGCTGAGATGACCAGAAGTTCTGGCCAAACACAAACCAGAGATGCTTCTCCTCACCTAAAAGAGGCCAGGACCACTAAGGCTATTGTCAGCGTCACGAGGGAGGTGCAGTATCCAATGGTGTACATGGTCTTCAGAGTCATGAAATAGGAACGCTGCAGGGGAACATATAATCACAGCTTTACGCTTGCCTGTCTGGTAGAGATCAGCCCATACCAAGAGAAAAGTGCCTCCTCCTATTTAACAAATAAATTTTCTTGTAAAATCAGCTACTGAAATTTTACCCTGAGCAACCTGTTCTGATCATTTGCAGGAAGCATTCATGTTGAAAACCACCAATAACAGTAACCCCACCTGAGTTAGATCACAACATCATTCAGTCTCTCCTTAACATGTTCCTCCCCCAGGACCCCAAAGCAGCCATGGGCACTCAGACTCACTCTTGCCTCGTTGGTTGTGTCATTGACATTGTAGCCACAAGCAATATCAGGTCTCGGATATGGGTCTGACCAGCCCTCACTTGTACAGTTTCGGTAGACAAAACCTGAATCGTAACAATAAAAAAAGAGACAGAACAAGGTACAACGATTTCCAATTGCATCTTTGTTCTTCTCAGGGGTCAGTCACCACCATGTAGGGTTACTCTAGGAGCCAGGAGAATATGTACCCCCCAGGCAACGCACTCTGCATAGCTGGAGGCAAAATGCAGCTGAGCTAATTCTGTTGATACTTGCCCAGTGTACTTGTGTGGGTCATAATATTGTTTGCCCACTCAGGGATGACTGTGATGGATATGTTTTTATTAATTGCAACATAAATAATACTGCTCAGTACATCTGGTGTTTCTTGGCCACTATTCCAAGATCAGCAAACACATGACTTGTTCAATCACAGATTCATACTCCATGCAAACCTGATACTTTGCTGATTGCTCCCACCTCCTTACTGTGGTTTGTCATGCTCCAAAGAGAAAAAGAAACAGTAGATGGTCACAGATTTTTTGTAAGATTTAAATGAAAACTGAAAGGCTTTTCCACATAGCCAAGACTGGACGTTATTTTATACCGTTGATTTCCTTGCTTACTTGCAAATTAAAGGCTAGGTTGAGATTACCCTCACTTAAGTTCAACTTCTGAAAGCTGAATACTTGAGTCCCCAGCCGTGTCCCTCATGTCTGTCTTTAGAGAAAAATATGCATTTGCAGTATTCAACTAATTTTTCAGACAGATATCTGCAGAGGGCAGTTTGTCTGACCCACTTTCGCTGACTTTTAGACTCCTAAAGCTGAGTGAGATGGATCCCCAGCAAGTTGCACATGGTTGAATAAAACAATTTCAAACTCATCCCTATTAATGTTTCCACTTAAGTGGAAGTGGGCAGTCCTGCTCTACACACCTTACAATTTCATTGGAAGAAAATTACCTTAGCAGGCATGTAGGTTATGTGCTGAGGAGAAGAGAAACTATTATAAAGAAGTAAAACCACTGCCCACTGTCCTAATCACATCAGTCTGTCAGGTAAGAGTCATACTTTAGAAGCATGAAGTGAAATCCTGGCTTTGTGGCAGTGATGGCAATGTTAGCAAGGACAAAGAGGGGACATGAAATCAGCAGCCCTTCTTAGTACAAGCCTTGCCAGAAGACACAATAAAAGTTTGGGTTTTGCCCACACATTTAGCCATGAGGACTCTAGGGCATCTAGCTCTTGCAAAACGTACCCACAGACTTGAGGGAACAGAGGGAAATGTATATGCAGCAGTGTCTGGCAATAGTTTATGCTCTTTGGAGCCCTGCTGGGATGGTCAGGACAGAGTCAGGGCTCCTGTTACCTCTGGGCTAATGCTGGTGACCTGACAGCATGTCTGCCTTTGGTTTGAACTCACCTCTGTAAACCTGCAAGGCACAGCAAACATGCTTAGAACTCTGAGTGGGAAGAGCTCTGGGTGTGTCAGAATCAGACTATCATTCTTATGTTTTTTGAACACCTTGTTCCAGCTTAGCATCTTTGAAAGGGCCAGGTGTGCTTTATAAGCCAGATTTGCTATGCCTTGCTGCAATGCAGCAACAATAGGAAAGAAACAGCTCTCCCAAACAGTCCTCCCCAGCCTGCTTTGGCACTCAACAAGGGAGTGGCGTGGTGGCAGATTCTCCACTTCAGCATCAATTATTAAGACACGCATACTTAACTGAGAGCAGAGCACTGTGCTTGTAAACATGCCTGTAACTGGTTTTTGCCTGAGGCTGTCCAAGCAGATCAGACAAGAAGAGGTGAAATTCTGTGTTTCTGTGCACATGCAATTGCATTATATGCAAAGCACAGGAGATTATGCTGGGCGTGTTGTATGGACAGACATGAACAAAATTTTAACAGTGCTCCTTGCTTATGGGTGACACACACTGGGGAAACTGCAGCATGCCCCACTCAGAGCACACTCCGGGTCTGCAGGTTGTCTAAGGATTCTGCTTGATGTTTACTGGTACCTTGAAGGCTTTTGGAATTGCCTAGCCAAGGGGGAACTGGCTAAAGTAATGGCTGAGGAACTAGAGCCATCAGATTTGGCTTTCTCCTCTGTCTCTGAATCCTCACGATTGTCACACCTTCCTTCATTTCTTGCCTGAGGCACAACGTGCAGGTCTGGATGTGATTTTCAGTTCTGTTTCTTGGTTCCAGATAATTTTGGGTTTTTGGTCTCTTGTGGGAAGGGACTGGACAGTTCGGGCTGCAAATGCAAGTCTAGGTGTCAGCACAAAACTCGACAGCGTGAAGAGCAGGGTTTGGGCACAGCTCGGAGCCATCTGTATGGCTTAATGTATGAGCCTTTGACATTTGTGGCTGCCCATCTGCTTCGTAAGTGGTGAGGAGAGAAAACTTTTGCTTTTCTTTTGAAGCAAGCAGATCTTTGTTTTTCTTTTCCAAAATTCCTTCCAACAGGGCAATGACTGTAGCAGTAATTAAATGCAGGAGTCACAAGCCAACCAGAGTATAAAGTCAAAGAAGAATGTGGCTATGAGAACAAGAATAATTTATTGCTGACTTTGACCCAAAATGCCAGATGCAGAGACCAAAATAAGATGCAAATGCTGATGGACCACATCTTGGAGTTCTATTTTGAACACTGTCACTCTGATTATGGTTTATCAGAAGTGGTTCAGCTCTCAGCTTCTCGGTAAGGAGGGCAACTAAAGTTTAAGCTGTTAGACAATCTCGGAGATAACGCAATGAGCATTTGAGATGTAATTATGACCTTTGGATGTACAAATTCCTGCTTTCGTCCCCAGTAGGAAGGCCAGAGGCAGGGAGCAGTTCCCTCTAGTGGCTGTACCAGGAGGGATTTCATTTAAGGGCTGGCACCACTAAGCTAAAGATTTGTGAGCCGATGTCAGACAGATGATTTCTTCAGTGATCTGTGCATTTGTGTAGTTTATCCTCTGTCTTTAAACCAGATTATAGGGCTCAGTGGGCAGCTACTGTTCATGTGTACCGAAAGTAGCATGGTATTTATTTTAATCTGAGTGGCTCATGTCTGATTTTATTTAAAGAGCACTAAGTGCTTCTCCTCTGAGTTATCTAATCTTTATTAGACAATCTAATACTTTGTCTCCTGTTCTTCCCTTCATAAAATGAATTTGTCTGCTTTTCTATGAGTATTGGACCTCATTAATCCATGCCCTGTAACTGAAGAATGCAAAACCCTCTTCTGATTTGAATCATTAACTCGCTAAAGAGAAATGTAAGCACATTTCTTAGGCATTACTGAAATGTAGAAATGAACCAAAAGCAGACTTACTCAATCACTCATGATTACTGTACACTACAGGGAATAAATTTCACTTCATTTCTAGCTTTAGTCCCAGAAAAAGGACAACAAGCATTGGTCAAACTCATGTCAGTTTGACTGAGTTGTTTGGTGAGCCACGAAACCTGAGTTTCCATGAGTTTGTGCCACTTGTGTGGAGCCTGTCACAGCCAAAGAGTAAAGTCCCAGAGCAGATTTCCTCTTCACGGAGGCAAAGAAAGAGATCTTTTCTGCCTACCTGGCTGGATGTTTTGACAAAACTTGTGTGAACTTAATGCCATGTGAAGTTTTGTCTCAGTCAAGCTCAGCTGAGATCAGCCCCTGGCTCCAAGAGTTATTAAAAGGGGAAAGACAGAAATAAACAGAGCCTGAGTGGAGAAAACCCTTTCCCTTAAGAAACCATACTAAAAAAACCCTGCTTTTCAGGATAGTATTTACTTCCTGCATTTTTTTTTCCACCTGGCTAAGAAAAAATAAACACTTAAAACATCTTGCTACTTTAATTCCAGGTTTTTCCATGTTAGCTTAGTGTTGGAAACTGAGCTGCTAAGTGACCATAGTTCTTTGAAAGAAGCAGGGACAAAATTTCACCTCAGGTTCAGACCTGACAGTGGCATCTTTGTAAATAAATAAATAATGAAGTGTTTCATAAATAACTGTTTAATAAAAAACACCTGGGCAGAAAAAACCCATACTTTTAGTGTTACCTTTTTTCCCAGTCAGCATCTGGAAGAATTCAGGGCAGTGAGCGTTGACAGTCTGTCCCACAGCAGACGAAGGCCAGCAACTCATGTTATCCCACATTCCAGCACATCTGCCTGGGGGGCAACAATGAAATACCATACAGCATTTCCCAGTGATGTGACACCATGAAGCCTCTTCTAACAACAAAACACTGTGAAACATCTCCAAGCAGCACACCACCATGCAACATCTCCCCAGGATCAAGGCCGCTACAGGAACATAGATTCTCCATACTCTGGAAAGCAAGCTGGATGAGACAAAGCAAGTACTGCTGAGACATGTTGAGACCTGGATAGGACAGAATAGTCCTACTTGCTTCAAACCAGCCCCAATAAGCTTCAGACCTGTCCCTTTATGGTCCTTTATTCTACTGGACTCCTAGACACACAAAGAGCAACTTGAGTCTTTGTGAACTTCACATCAGGCCCTTGGCTACCCATCCGTTTTCTGATAACTATTGAAAGGCCCGGGAAAAATGAAGGAAACCAGATGTGAATTTTTAAGCTTGCTTTCAGTCTTTCTAAAACTTCCACTTTGAGTCACCCTAATATCTTCCTTACATAATACTTTTGTAAACAGGAAAAATACAACTTGATGACCCTTCTTGAGAAGGAAGATTGAAACAGATGACCCATTGTGGTCACTTCCAACCGTACCCACTCTGTGTTTCTATGACTAGGAGTTTAAACAGCTTCAGAATTATACTGGGGAAAGGACAGAGAGGAACAACATTGATGTCATTCTTTTATCACCATAAATATTCCTCTCTTTCTTTTATGCCAAGGCTGTGCTGAAGTGAATAATGACAACAGACTACTTGCTGGGCTTGGCTGCCCAGATTCACCCTGTTTCCACCAGTTAGGTGCCAGGGCTGCTTATTTTAAAGTTTGGCTTGTCATGGTGCCCTCTCACAGTCAGGGTGAGAAGGAGACTTTTCCAGCTGCACCCTTGGCTTGGCTGTGTTGCCTTTTGGTGGGGCTGGTAGGGATGTATCAGGGAGCTCATCCAATGGTCAGTGTGGCACAACATGATGGGGATCTCTTCTTAGACATCATGCTGGAGTCTGGCATGGAATGAATTTTGGCCTGCAGTGCAAAGTATTAGTAGAGAAGACCTACATTTTATGCTCTTTGTACTACAGAGAAACTGCAATCCTGCCCTTTTTTATTTTGCTCTTTTCCAGACATAGGCTGAAATCATTCAGGTTCATCCCTTTTGCCTCCGCTCACCGTTCTTGGTTTTAGCACAGCCTTCTTTGTGAGTTTTTATAATGGGAAAAAAAAGGCCAGTGGAGCACACCAGCCCCACCCTACTCCCAGTGTATCCAGACATGTGCCCTGCACGCTCCCTTAAAGCTGAGGAGAGGAAGTGCTGATCAAGAACTCTCCTCAAATGCTTCTTGCTTTATAAGGTCAGCCTCCCATTAGCCTGACAAAAATATTTACACTTCTAGAAATGTATTGATTTCTTCCTGTGCAACAGCCCTAGTGCCTGAAAATACAGAGCTGTTCAACTCAGCTCGTGTCTGCCCTGTGCCAATGTTTATAGGACTTGGTAACCATTTACTTCAAAGCAACAGTTTAACAGCAAACAAAACATCACCTTGGGTGATATTTATTCCTTGATGTGCTGAATTGTTTGGGTTATCAAGCCTTCTTGCCAATGCCACTGTCATAAAGCTCCCAAATCAGACTCTGTGTACAGAAAATCCTGGCAAAATTACTGTTGGGGTAGTTTCCATCCAGGAGGAGAAAACAAAAGCCAGCTGAGCTATTCCTCCTGCAGGTGGGCTTCTTGCCATTCCTCATGGACCTAGGCTGGTGCCACCCACCCCTACCTAGCTAAAGAGCCTCAGGATGGAGGCAAAGCAGAGCAACACCTCCCTGACATCCCTGTGCTCTTTGGGATCTCCGTCAAATAGCAAACAGAGCATTCCCTAAGCAGCAATACACAGTGTTACCATGACCAGAGGTCCCAGAACTCCAGGAGCTTCCCTACCCTGCTCCCAAGAGAATTATCCTGTCTTCACTCACGCAAAAAACAAAGAGCATAACTGTGATGTGGGTTATGTTAACGTTACACTGCAGACTAAGGGTATCACAAGGGCAGAGTCCCTTTCTCCTTGTACTGCAGAAGGATAAGAAACACTCACTGCTCAGGTACTTCATGCCTGATTCATCAGCAATGAATCATGTGTGTTTGTGCCATCTTCACAGAGATGTGAGCACTGCAGCAGAGACGTGGGTGGGAGCTTGTCCCCTGCTTTGTCCTTCTTCCTGCCTGCACCAGTCAAAGCTTCTGGGCAAGTGCAGGCAGGACAGGGTATGGAAGGTGACCCACACCCTGCAAAGCTTTCTCCCTCCATGGATGACCCACCAAGGGCATGTACTGAATCCCAGAGCTTTGTTTCTCTTTTCTTCAAACTGAAGTTCCTGTATGGGAATTTTTGCACATAGACTTCAGACATGTAGATACTTAAAGGCTGGTGGTATTTTCAGATGTGTTATTACGCAGAATAAAAGCATTGCTCTTTAATTTATCAAGGTAACAAACCATTCTTAGGGTTCAGTAGAATTTTAGGTAGAATTATCCTGTTAAAAAAGTTCTAGTAACAAAAGGCCTCAGGGGAATTTTAAGATGTGTATCCAACTTAAAATTAGATTCAGTGTCTGCAGAGGAGCTAGTATTTGACTGAGATAAAAAAAGACCGTCTATAAAATTGTACAGCCTCCTAATGCTAGACCAGCACAGTCCTGTGAAGTTTAACTTGTCTGCATCTTTAGAGCTCTGATGCAAAGGAAACACTAGAGCCATGTCACACATGCCAAAGCAGTAAAATAGAGAGGTTAACAAATCACCCTGCTCCTTGTTGAAGGAAACAAACAATATTGATCTATTCATATCATCAAACTTACATGTAATGAGACGTATCTGTCTTGTGTAGTATAAGAAAGCCTGCCGTAAGGTACCCTGTCACTGCTACAGGGGTGTAATGCCCTGAAGCTGTGCTCACACCCATTGGTCTGCAAAGTTCATAGGCACAAAACAAAATCAGAGAAAAATTCTAAGCATCCTAAGAAACCAGGTAATAGATCTTCCTCCGAGTCCTGCCTTTGGGCCAGGTAATAGTGAAAGAGTTCTGTGCCTCCAACACTCTCTGCTAGAGGGGAAGGCTTTGAAACTAAGAAAAAAACTCATCTCTATCTCTGCATGGCAGTTTATCTCTGGCCAGGACGCCCTGCATGCAGCACATTTCATGGGAGCTCCTTCACTTTTCACACTGGTGAGGACCTAGCCATGTCATGGTCCATAAAAGCCCTCTGAAGCAGTTCCGTCTGTGAGACTCTGTGAACGACACAACCCCATCCTCGGTGGTGATGGCTGGTAATACACAGAAAACAGTCATATCCTGTCTCCATACAAGGCACCCTGTGAGATGCTGACCCAGCTGCTGCCTGGGGAATTGGCACTCAGTTCATAGGGAAGCTTTAATAATCACTTGCAGTTATTTCTCTGAGACCCCTTGCACATGAACACACCTGTTCAGCTGTGAAAGGAAAGCTGTTTACATGATGAGGACTCAGTACCACAAAACCTTCGCAGGCCAAAAAGCTCCTTTATATGATGATAAGTCCTCACTGAAGTGGAAGAGGTCTGTCATGTGGCAGCAAATTGGAGTAAGGAAGAAGAAATGAGGACCTTCAGGCCACACAACTTAAACATTGGCTGCTGGTCTTCACTGATTTTTAAGGCAAATATAATTAAGCAAATTTGCACTTACTGGGGTAACTTTGTAAATTGTCCTTGTCCAAGATGAGATGATTGCAATTTGCAAGATTTGGTCGCTGATGTGTTCCCTAGTTGTGAAGACTGCAGTCAAGCAACTGGATTAGAAGGCTCCTACAACTCTCACTGTCACAGTAAGGGGTTAAAATCCCACTCTCAAAGGCTTATAACAGATTCTACATATTTTTCTGCTCCTAAATGGGAGATGAACACAAAGTGCATGACTCCTATGGGAAGGGACGTGGGGGTATCTGAGTGTGAGGCCGCCCAACTCATCTGAGAGCAGCTTTTATCATGTGCATTTGTTCAGCCCTTACCTGAGCTCAGGAGCAGATCGTTTTCAGTCGTTCTGTTCTTTGCCTCCAGGGAGAGAGTTTCAGCACACTTTTCTTCCTCCCTTTTCAAGACACTCAAAAGGTCACAGACAGGTGGAACAGCTTTGATCTACAAATTTTAAAAGCAGTGGAATCACTCCTCCTAACACTTGTATCATGTCTGCAAAATTTACCTTTTTTATGCTCACACTCCCCATGCAAATCTATCAGCTGATTGAGGGCAATATTTCCTTGAAATACAATTTCCTTGAAATACAGTCAATTTTCATAATTAAGTCTGCATTTTTTATAGTAGTAGCAGGCAAACGCAGACTGAATTTCTGTCTTCTCCCTTTTGCTGACATTACTGATATTGAGAAAAATGTGTTATTCTGCTAAATTAAGTACATGAACAGGATACTCTTCCAAAAGACTGCAGAAACACCCAGGACACTGCTGGAATCTCCTAGAGTAGCAGAATTAATTACTCACCCTGGCAGTGTTAAACCATAGACCTGACAGGTTATTTTCCTGGGCACAAGTGAGGCAAATACACCCACCGGTTGCAGACCACCCAAGCCTGTTTCAGGGCTAGTGATCAACTGCTGGAGCCCATCTGAAGGCAGAATCTCATCCAGATTTTCATGAGAACCTAGACAGTAATTTGTCCTAAGGTCATTTTCTCATCTTCCCTTTCTCCTTTCTCATAAAACAGCATGGAAATGTCAGTGTTCACTCAATCCTGCTGTAGCAATTAAACGTGTGTTTATGTTTTATGTAGCTGGACAAAAATAAGTGAACAAAACAAACAACTACAGATCATTAAAATTATAGCTAGAGCAAACAGTTGCAAAATTATTTGTAGGACAAGGTTCCAGTAGTTACATCATGCAGAAAAAAGCACTTTTACCATTTCTATTATTTTACCAGTTTTTATTCTTTTTGACAACAAAAATACTGAATATAAGTGGATTTCCATTAAATTCCTCCCTCATGAATAAACAAAAAAATCTTTATAAATTCACAATATGGACCTGTGGACCTTTTATGTACATATATATACACATACATAAATACATGTATATATATACACACATGCATTGAAAAGATTAGAAGTCAGCTATCAGGATCTATTTATTTATGTCCTTTGTTCAGAAAAAGTTAACCCAGCAGCATCATATTCCCTCTTAACCTAATCAATATTGTAGCATTGCTGATCACTTTCAGATTAGATTTGTGTTAGAGAGCAATCCCTGAAAACCTTGTAATGAGAACTATTACTTTTCTACAATTAAATATTAGCCTAACATATTTCCATTATTTTGGCTTGAAGTTTTCTGGGTATTGTATTTCTGAGCAAAGTTGGATCTTTTCAGCAGTGTATCATACCTCATTTAATTGGTCTGGTGTGTTTTACTTCAGCATCTTTCTCCCTTGTCTTTGTGTATCATGAAATAAATAAACTAGAAACCACTTGGTTTTGCACAATGTAATGAATTTTCTGGAATCACACATGCAAAGAATTCAGAACAAATAAACTATCCTCTGATGCCAGGATTTAGATTCGTTTTTAATCCATGTGATATTTGGAGAAGAAAAAAATAAATTTAAAAATCCACTTTATCTTTGAAATGTCTGACTGGACTAACATGTCTACAGAAATGTAATTGCATTTAGTGGTTTCAGTTGTTAGCTGAAAGCTGAGCAAATTTGGTAATTTCTAAATATTGACAGATTTTTTTAAAACATGCATTATTTACCACCCTCTGTTTTCACCTATTTGATTTCCGATAGTAAAGCAATTTAGTACATTTCAGACTTCACAAGTGCAAGTGTGACAGTTAAGTCCTGTAACATATTCTACTGTATTATCTCCATCCAGAGGTGCCTTGGAAGTATGTTTAAAAACAATATTAGTGCCGAGCATTTGAAGTGGCCAACACAATCTGTGTCTGGGTTGTATGCAGGTTGTACATATGTAAAAAATAAATGCTATGAGTCGTGTTAAAAGTCTCAGAAACAGGGGAACACTTCATCTTAAATAATCCTCTACATTGTGTGAGCACAGTTTTCTTTTAAGAAATGTAGGTCCTAAGAAAGCTTTTGTTCCAGAAAGATTTAAAGTCTGTGTTATTTCTTTATGGCGAGAATGAGGCCACATGCTTTCAGCACACTCAGCTGTGCGGACCACCCTGATGATCTGAAACAGCATTACTTTGTTACACAAAATGTGTTGTTCAAGCAGGAATGTGGCATAGTTAATGCCTTACAATTATTGGTTTACTCCACAAAGCGATGTCCACCCTATCCTTCTGATCAGCTAGATACCACTGCCTGGCAATAGATTTGCAGGTAGCAGGATTCTAAGCCCAGGGAAAGCAGAGACCCTCCAGGTGCTGGTCTAAACCCCTTGTTTTCCACAAACACTGTCCCTCGGTCGGTCGTTGCCAACACTGGCATCCGACGGGCAGGTTGGGTGCGAGCGTGCGGATGTTTGTTGAGCGATGTGAAATCTGCTTCCCATGCCATGGCCAGATAACCCCGCTCTGCCACCAGCTGTGCTCAGTCTCACTCGTGTTTACCATCCTCAAGTGGGAGCAAACAGCCTCCCCCGCAGCTGGAAATCGAGGAGGACAAGGGGCTCCTCTACGTGCCGTTTCTATGTCTCTTCCTAAACAGTTCCTTCAAACAATTCTGTTGTCCTTAACATTTTACCAGCTATTAAAAGATAATTAACTCTATCGCAGTAAAACAGGGGGCAAGATATCCTCATATTTTGTTTAAAGACAAGGTACCAAACCCATTTCAAAGAGAAATAGCTGTGATAACTCAATGTCCAGAACAGGCAGAAAGCTGCAGTTTGTAATATTGATAGCAACGGCCACCTAAAGTTTTTAAACTGTGAAATGAATAGATCTAAACACTATTTATTATTTGTATCTGCAGCTACAGGATTCACAGCCATTTCATTTGAGAGTAAGTGGGTTTAGTTTAATGAGAGGATTTAAAGAACAAAAGATGGCTGGCAGAATCAAAATAGGTATTTTGAAAGATGAGAAAAAGGACAAATAAAAGGAGGTGCTCTTGGTTGACAAACTGAGCAATGACATCTATTTACAGAGTCCTTTAGGTAGTACTAAGAAACCAAAATTATAAGAAAATATCGTCATCACTATTTTTATTGTAGAAGGTGATCAAAAGGCAAAAAGTTTGCATACTGCATTCACTCTGCAATTAAAATGTCTAGGCAGAGCTCAGATATTCCCAGAGCTGGAAACAAATCCCCTGCTGGGACAAATAAATTGATCTTTCCATTAGTTGCATTGAAACGGTTATTTGATCCTTTCCTAAATTCTCATACCCAAGCTGGACATATTTCACCCTTTGTTTTATATGCCTTCAAAATCTGGATAAACTGAGCAGCACCTGGAGACCACAGACCAAGTTCTGCTGTCCTTTCTGACACATCTGAGCACCCAGAGATCAGCAGCGACAATCTGTGACATAAATTCTCAGTAAAGTGATAAAGCTAAAAGAAAGAAACCAAACTTCGTGGGTTAAACATCATTCTGAGTCCAGGAAGGCACTGTTTGAGGTGGACATTGCCCCTTAGAGGTTTGATTGCTGGTGTAAATCAGTAAAGCTTCTCTAAATGGTGTCAAATCTTTTCTCCTCTGTCATGGAACCTGCTATATTTACCAAAGCAGTTTAGTAATACCGTTGCCTTTATACAGGTGGGGAAACTGAGGCATCCAGCATCTAGTCATCCTACCACTGTCAATCAGTGCAAGGAGAAGCAGAATCAAGAATAAAATTTTAAAAATCCCAGGTTCTGCACATATCTTTTTAAACAGACACACCACAACTTCATGGAATAGAGGGGTAATCACTGAGACAACATGTGATTCCATGCAAATGGGAATAAATAGCTCTGAGCACCTACCGGGACAATTGTAATCCAGATGATCACCCAGATTGTCCACATAGTCAATTCCAGTCTGTTTTCTTCATCCCTCATGTATCAGAGGTCAGCGGAATGTTTGTATGCTTTCCAGTGTGGCTTCTAACTCTTTTCACTTCATCCTTTCCCCTCCTTGCTTTTTTTCCTTCTCAGCTTTGACCATCCTTAGCCAGTGTTTCTCTCTAGCTGCTCAGCTCTAGAGAGCAACAACAGTGACAGGACCCCCCCTCTCGTCCACTCTGCAAGCTCTCCTCCTCCCCTGCAGAAGCGTCCTGTCCCAAGAATTACAGCACCTCTCTTGAGCATGTTCCTACTATCGTCTGCCTCCCTTCCTGGCTATTATTCACTGTTATCGATGGGTGTCGCTGGGGAATGATCATTCCTCATGCTCCCATGATAAGGGACCAAGCAGGACTCCTGTATATCATGTCAGCCCCACAATGGCAGGGGTAATCAATCAAGGGGCAGTACAGCCCTGGAATAAGTGCTCTGCTGAGAAACTGAGTTGGAGGAATGTGATTCAGGCTGCCTGCACTGCTTCTGCTCTCGACAGCTCTGCACATGCCTCTGACAGTGAGCACACGGCCCTGAGAGCAAGAAATCAGCTCCCTCTTAACCAACATCTGGAGGAATAACTAGTCTACATTTTGTCCCAGTGTTGTAGGTTGCAAGGTGTCACTGTGCTTGGGTCCCTCAGGTACTCTGTTGCTGGGATGTATCCAGCCATCCTGGGTTCCCCAAAGACAGTTCCTTGGCAGTCCTGTCCCCTGGCAGCACAGCATTCTTGGTTTTTCCACATTTTGTTTCTGTGGCAAAACTATTGTAAAGGGGCTGTGTACTTATCTGTGTGTGGGCTCCCAGCTGCCAAGGTAGGTGCTCCAAACCTTTGCTTACCAAGTTCACTTGTACCACAATACAGAATGTGGCTTCAAAAAAGAGCCAAAGTTTTCATTGCATGTCAGTGCTCTTTCTCAAAGTACAGCAGTCCTCAGCTTGTCCTGAAACTTCTTTTACCTATTCCTATTTACCTATTCCTGTTTACCACCACCCATTACCCCAGACAGGTCAAATGTGATGGAGGACTGCCCAAAATGCAGATGTGCTTCAAATCTACCAGCAGAGTTAATGATGGTGGCCACTGGCTCTTCACCTGTGCATTGAAAATCCAGCCATTGGATTAAGAAAGTCATCTCCTGAGCAGGACAATGAAGGAATTAGGGGCTCCTAGCAAGTGCTGCCCTTTCCATGCCCACTCAGACCACAGTAACTCCAGCCCATCTCTATATGTGCTCCTGAGGATTGCTGAGTTGCAATGCTCCTTGTATCCCTACACACCACCCCCATGACTCCCCACAACCCCAGAGCAGGAGTAAGGAAAGTGGCAGCATTTGCTCTAACCCCATGCTACCTCTGACCTGCCCAGCTGCCACACTCACACACCATCTTTTCGCTCAAAAAGGGCAGGTGCTTCAGTCTTCCTTGTCGCTGTCCACACTAAACTTGTAGTGACTTTCATTTCTTGAGAAGCTCTGCTTTCCCACAGAGTTTGGTTGAAATTGGTCAAAGGGTTAAACAAACTGTTAAAAGGGGGTCTGAGAGGCAGCCAGACAATGTCATTACAGTTGTCTGAAGAAACCACACTGGCAATGCTGGATCATCTCAGTGGGGTGCCAAGTCCTTCTCTTTCTTCCTTTGGCTGAAGAAATACTTTATTATTCCGTTCATATTCTAACAGCTTCCCTTGAAAGCCAGCACATTTGCTTGTGTTTGTGTAATCGAGGGAGCTTTGCTCCTGAATGTACTATGGAATGTGAGGCATTTTCTGAAATAGGCAATGGACGCCTAGGAGTTTGTAGACACAATGTTGGATTTAAACACCAACTATGCGAATTAATATTTTGTGACCCTCTCATTATATTCGTGTGCAGGCTGAATGTTTGAAAGAAGCTGGATGCAAAATAAAACCTGGAAAATTCTCACCTGTGCAAACCCTTTCTTGACTCACAGAAGATGCCAGCACAGTGGGACAGACAGTGTGAGCTGGGAAATCTGAGAGCAGCAGCAGATTACAGAGAATTATTACCAAGAATTCACATATCCCAAAATGAGGTATTTGCTTAATTAAACAATGGAGCATTGCACTCATCTGTGTGCATTTATACTTACTGAGTATACCCATTTTAAATTTGTCACAGCTGGAATTTCTCTCAAGTCTGTTATTTAAACCAGAAAAGAATTTATTCGTGCAATATTGAAGGACTTTTAATTTTAACTTTAGGAATAGACAAATTACTTTGCTTTGTATTACTCTCAATATAGGACTGTTTACTTATCAAACACTAACCAACTTTGATTGTAAATATTTATTTATTAATACTTAAAATTTCCGTTAGTGCTTCAGTCTAATAACTATTTTTTCTCCTTCCTTTTGCTAAATAATTAGATTGCTTGCAATACTTCTATTACAGATTGACAATGAGGCCACACATTTTTCACCTGACATTTGCAATGTAAAGATAAAACTGAGGTGAGCATCACCTATTTAAATCCTGGTTCACAATCTTTTTTTATTCCAGCCTTCCCAAGGAAATCTGCAGGTTTGTTGGCTGACAACCTCCTCTTTTCACCTACCTTTCCCACATATTTGCTACCTCTCAGAAAACACTACGAAGTGCTTTCCAGAGGTGTACCGTATTCAGATCCTCCGATGTGGAAACAGAGATGAATTTTGGTTGACACTCAAGATCACTGTCCAAACAGACAGATGTACATGCAAATTGCATTCCTGTGGGAGGAGAAATATATTCACATGTCATTTGCTGTACTATGTTCCCACAGCCCTTTTCTTGCAAACAGGAAGAGAGCCCCAGCAAATCCACAGAACTAAACCAGTTCAGTGTGGGATCCCGTGTGTTTAAGCTCTGAGGCTGGCAATTCTATTTTCAGTGCCAAGCTGTGCCACACAAAGGACCCACAGCACTTTGCAGATACATCTCCCCTTGCCCCCAGGACTTGATTTGGGCAGCCAAGCCCCCTGTGAGGGCTCTCCAGCAGACACATTCTGCAAGAGAGAACTCCAGTCATCGTTCCAGCTTGTAAAGTGGAAAATAAACTTCCTTAGCCTCTTTGCTCTGCAGAGGTGAATGGACAGTTTGAAAAAGCACTAGCCTGCTTTCTTCCCCTGATGGCCAAAACCCCAAATGGCCAAAGCTCTGTGAGGAAGAGATGCATGCACCCAGGAAAGGAGGTCTGGCAGGCAGGACATGTTTTAGGTACCTCTCTGAGCTGCTGGAGTTCACACAAAGGCAGTATCAAAACTGATGCTGAATTTTCTGCTAAACCCAGCTTTAATGCTGTTGTCACTGAGCATCTCTCCCCAGCCTTGTCAAGGGCATAGGTGTCATTTTTCCTAACCAACAGCAATTACGTCTTACAAAGTATGGGAACTACAACCTGGGAGCTGAATTTTATGATCTAAAGTTTTTCTTCCTTCCGTTTTTATTCAAACTGAATGTTTCACTACTTTTGGTCACATTTTACCTCTGTGCTAGAAAACCTGAGAGTTAATAATTTTATTCTTAGAATATACAAGTATTTCTGGCTTTCTATACTAAGCCTAGTGTCAGGGCCATGAATACTGTTTGTTCCAAACGCACATTCACGCCCAAGATAAATGTAATACACCCACATGGCTGGAAGAGATGGGGCAGACACTGAATTGATTTTTTATGTTGCCTAATGCAGGATATACCAGTGCAGAGTCCAGTGAAGCACTGGAACAGGTTGCCCAGAGAAGATACTGTGAGAAAAAGAGCTTCAACCAAATTATCATATTTCTTTTTTATAAAAGGTTTTTTATATGGTAAGAGCAATGTAGTCCTGGACACGAGGGGGGAGTCTTCACTCCACCAACTCGTGTATCAAGTACAGTGTGTGTCTGGCTTTTATCCAGCCACTTTATACATATTCATTACATGGTATACATATGAATTTTACATACTTCTCCTTATATGGCTACAGTTAAGTCATTATTTTTACAACTGGCTAATTACTACATTACAATTTAGTATCTTGATAACTTCCCACCATAATTCAGGTATTCCTTGATAAAGGTTGAGGGAAACTGACGACCTTACAACCACAAGGCAACACTCAGCATTAGCTCGGCATGTCAGTTTCATCCATCTGCCCAAATCACCCATCTGAAGGGGAAAAAAAAGGAAGAAACCTTTTCTTTCCCTTCTCCCTGTGCCCACACAGGTAAAAGTAAAGTAATTTACCCGCGGTATGAAAAAAGCCGCCTTAAAAGAGGTTTTCAGGATTATTTTTCAGGGGGTGGCTCTTCAATACCGAAAGTGAGAACACAAAAGTGGGGGGGGTGGGGGAAGAAGGAAAGAAGAGAAAAATAGGTTTGGTGTGTATTGTTTGTTTTTTTTTTTAATAAGGCGGCGGGGGAAGGAGGTACAAAAAAAAAGAGGAACGGCGAGAAGAAGTTTTCGTTCCTTTTTTTTGTTTTTTAATCCACAGGAGCTGAGGGGACCCCCCCCACAGCCGGCAGTGGCGCGGCCCGGCCCGGCTGGTGTTGCCGGGCGACGGCCGCGGTGAGGGCAGGGCCGGGCCGAGGATGCGGAGGCTCTGAGGGATTAAACAGGGGTACTGGGGGGCTGTGAGGGAGGAGAGGGATTAAACAGGGGTACTGGGGGGCTGTGAAGGAGGAGAGGGCTCAGACAGCGGTGCTGGGGGGCTGTGAAGGAGGAGAGGGCTCAGACAGCGGTGCTGGGGGTCTGTGAGGGAGGAGAGGGATCAGACGGGGTACTGGGGGGCTGTGAGGGAGGAGAGGGGTCAGAACAGGTCTCCTTAAGGATAAACACAGCTATCCTGGAAAATTTAAGAACATAAGTCTGTCAGACATTCCAGGACCTTAAGACTTTGTCCTGAATTAACCCCCTGAAGAACATTCAGTGTGTTGTTGAAGTTGGTGAGCCACGATGGCAGCATCACTGATAAGATTACTCCAGGAATCCTTTGAGAATATAAATCCTCCTACACCTTTCCAAACCTTGCATTCCCGATGGGGAATGCTGACCAAGAGAAGGAGGGTGGCAACTGCATAAATTAAAATTGAACAATACAAATGGAAAAAAAAATTTTAGCATGTTTTTGTCCAAGTTTGGTTGGTCTTACTACCTCAGAACGAATTTACTATTGTGCATGACAACACAGCTCCTCTTACACGTTTTTTGTTGCAAGAGGAAAATTAGTACTTGGAGCTGTTGAGTGGAAAATATTATCAAGGCCAGGGTTCTGGTAGCACATTATTTTAAGCATCTTGCTTATTTATTATTTAATACTGCACAAGCCCATAAAGCAAACCAACGCTTTATGAGGTTGAAGCAACTCTCAACTTGTGCCTGAAAGATCTAAAGCAGACTAGAAAACCAGACAAATACCAGAGATGAGACCATAAAATGTAATGGAGGAGGTGGACTAGTGATTCAGCTTTGGAACTGTTGAGTGCTACCAGCTTGAGGGCTGAAAAACCCAGCACGTCTTTTGAATTCAGTACTTGTTCCAAAAGTATCTTCTCTTTTTCTCCACACGGTTCTCCAGTTCATACAAGAAACAAGGGCTGTATGCTATATTTACAAAGATAATTTCTGGTGGGTGGATTGTGTCTGGTGTCTTTACTATGTCATATTTGCACTTGTCATTAGAGAAGTGTGTGTTCTGATAACTGCATACTTAACACAGGATCTGTAATACCCATGGCTTTCTGAGTTTACAGTTATCTTCACTAAACAGATAACCCAGATTATGCTATCCAAGCAAAACATTCAAATGCCAGTTTTCTTATCTCTCATATTTAAAAATTAAAAATTAATCTGCAAGTTAACAACCCAAACACCCAGGAGAGACTGGAAAAACATGTTGGCAGAAATCAGTTTGGATAGTGGAATTATCAGAAGAACCTCCGTTCCTTCTATGTGCTGGAGCACATGAAAGAAGAGAGAGAGGTTTTACATAGACCTGAAAGGCAAAAGTACCCAATAAGCCTTACAACAGATGAACATGCCCAAAGTGCTAGGCCTTGCAGAGGGAGCAAGGTTTTCTGGAATCACTCTCTCCTTATACTTGGCACACACAGAATAATCTGTTTCAGTGGGGAAAAAAAGTAACTCTCTCTCCTAAATGTTTTTAGGCAGCAGACATTACCACTGCAAGGGAAGATGTTGTGACACTATGTTGTTTCCATTTGACCCCAGGCACTGAGGAATTTTAGTGCCATCGAGACCCCATTTCTGTTAAAACATGGATGTGGTTCAGGCGGCCTCCACAGACATCACTGGTGCTAGGAAGACCTTCAGGAAAATACCAAGTGTCCTAGGCAACCTTGTGGAGGAACCTAAAGAAAGACGTTCTGTCCCCAGTCACCTGCTGGAATCAAGTAAGTTTCTGGTCTCTGACTGTTCTCCAACCTTGGAGCAATCCTAGGAGGCACTTGGCTGGTTTTGCTTGGTTGGTTGGGTTTTTTTTGCAGCTCACAGGCAAAACTCCCATCCTGTTGCTTAAATTGCAGCTTCCTGTGAGCCCAAATCATACGTAGTCAAGAAAGAAATAGTGACTGTACTGATCCTGGCTGACCCTAAGGTTTTGGAGTGGCTTGTTGAAGCTGTGATGTCAAGAAACAAACTGGCAGCAGGATCATGGCTCTGCTGGAGTGTTTAAAAGTTCATGCCTATTTAACAGGAAAAATACTGTCTCGTTTTTTTTCTATCTTATTGGGTATAGCATGAATAGACTTAATCAATGTAAGTAGCGATCCTCATATGTATTTCACCTGGTCTCCTTTCCCCCTGTTTTATGATCTGTAGAGATTTACTCAGCACTTCAGAGGAGCAAGGTCATACAGGCTGAGCCTGCTGTGTTACACTACGGAGGGTATGAAGTTGGAAAACATCACCAGCAGACACTGGTAAGTGTCAGAGCAGGGATCCTCTTGAGTCTCGTAAAAGCACAGCAGAATCTGAGTTGACTGCTTGTGGTTGTGAGGCCTTTGTGGAGTGCTCTAAAAAACAGTGCTTACCATCAGTGGCCCTGTGGTAAAAAAAGAGACAAGTACCAGCCCTGCGTGTGCAGCACCCCCCTTTACACTCCCTGTTTTGATTTCTGTTTCCCGTGTCTGCAAGCAAGGTAAGTTTTATGTGACTTGCACATCATAAATGAAGGGATTCATGCTTTAACTCCATAAGAAACTTGTTTTCAAAATATCTTTGGAATGTCACTTGTGTCTGCAAGCACGTTCACTGGTGGCAAGGTTTTGAAAGTATCTCTGGCCTTCTGCCAAGAACAATTTATTCTGAGGGAAGAAACTCAGTGCATAGGTTTGATTACCTTTCCTTGTGAATTGTTTGGGTCTTTCTTTTTCTTCTCTCTGCTTTCCCTTTGTCTTACCTCTGTATTTATGTGGTAAATGTGTTGAGGCAGAGGTTGGGTGGTTGTGGTGGATGAGGTTCTCTAGATATAATGAAAGTATGCAAGATGGAAGAGGCTTTATAGGGTGAACTGTCACTATCCAAAGGTTTGTTGCTTTGTAATCCAAAACAAAACCATGGAGTATTACATCATTCCTGTTGTTTCAGATGTCTCTAAAAGTGGTCAATAGATTGCTTCAGTTTTTGTTCCTCTTGCACATAAGCAAAACTGAACCAGAATTTGATTAAACAGTAGCATCTCTTTTAGCAAGAGTGTTGTTGCTTGGTTAAGAATTGTGACTTGCTTCCAAACAATAAAAATGCAGGATGTAAGATTTGTATAATTCTCTTTTAAATTCAGAGCATATTCAAATTATTTCTATTGAAGTAATAATTATTACTTCTTTGCTATGGGGGAGTTTACAAAAAGTACAGTTGGCATTCTCAATTGACCTCTTATATTTAAAGTATTTTGTGGTTTTGGTTTTCTTTTGTTCTACAGAAGCTGATAAATATTTCTGCCAATGTAATAAACCTTCACATAATACCACCCCAGACGGTGTATTTTCAGATCAAATACAACAAAACAGTAAGTGTCAGAACGCCTTCACACTGCCCTTCACATGCAGCACAGGTTTTGTGTCACATAAGCAGTTTTGAATACCTTCTATTTTGTTTTGGTCCTTTTCCAGCACAGGCTTGTCCCTGGTTTGTCATATATGGTGACTGTTGATTTTTGTCCTGATGAGTGGCGGTATTACTATGATTGCATCCGAATTCACTGCGAGGTGAGGATTTATCACAAAATACAGTTAAAGTTGTAATGGAATGAAACATCTGTAACAACTGTAATTAATCTTCTAGAGATTCATGGATTTATTCCCAGTAAGTCTTGATTGGAGTGTTTAATTTTAAGCATCTAAAATTTTCCTCTGTAAACATCACAGAGCTGTGGGTAAGATTATATTACACGTTTTGCTGTTCTCTGCCAGTGCCACACTGATATAATGTCTTAGCTAAGAAGGCTCAGAGTTGCTGTAGAGAGTTGCATAAAGTATGGAAACGGATACTGAAAGCAGGGAGAACATAAGTATTCTGAGATGGAACACAGCAATAATCTTAAAGATATTTTATGCCCACTTACTGGCCAACTACTAGACAAACATTTTACTTCCATAATATGCTGAGAAGCTTGGGGCTCAGCCAGAAGAGGAGGTTGCATGGAGACATCATAGCAGCCTTCCAGCATCTGAAGAGGGCCTACAGAGAAGCAGGAGTGGGACTGTTCATCAGGAGCTGCAGTGACAGGACAAGGAGTAATGAGTACAAATTGAGAGGGGAAATTCAGGTTGGATATTAGGAAAGAGTTCTTTACTTCGAGGATGGGGAGGCCCTGGCACAGGTTGCCCGGGGAGGCTGTGGGTGCCCCAACCCTGGCAGTGTTCAAGGCCAGGTTGGATGAGGCCCTGAGCAACCTGGTCTAGTGGGAGGTGTCCCTGCCTATGGCAGGGGAATTGGAATGAGATGATCTTTAAGGTCCCTTCCAACCCTTAATATTCTATGATTTATTCATCCTAAGAAATAAGTATTTGCACCTTTTTGTTTGTTTGTTTGCAGGGAGATGATACCTTAGTTGTTCCCATGCATGCTTATCCTGCTACAAATGTTGTAGAATTTCCAACATTTATAAATCTATCTGATGTATCAGTTGGGCAGAGGTGAGTCAAGGACAGACATTTATCCACATTTTGTGAGACATGTCCAAACCCAGAAAAATTTCATTTTCCTCTATTTGTATCATTTAGTGTCTTAGAAGCTTTAAGGAAGTAAGCTACCATCTGGACTGCAAAGTAATTCTGTACATGGACTGTTTGAGGTGCACGTTCACAGTAAAGTAAATGCTGTGCAAACTAATATATAGAGATGGAACTGTGTTTTCAGTTAGTCTGAAGTGGTACTGACTCACTTCATTCATCATATGGTGAAGCAGTATGCCCGCTGTTTGGAATCTGTGCACTCCCAAGTGCTGTGACTTTTTAACATTGTTAGATCCTAAGTGAATATATCTTCCTTTCAAGATGAAGCGTTCTGGAAATGAAGGTTTGGTTGGCGTAAATTCAGGAAATTAATATGTGGTAGGGGTTAAGTGCCAGCAAAAAGCTAACCTCAGTCCAGATATGGATCAGTCATTAGATTTGCTTCTTCTATTTGAAAATATTTAAAGTGATCTTCACATGCAAATCTTTGAATGGCACAGACTTCATCTTAGTTTGTTACATGGATGTAACACTGACTGTTCTCACGAAGTAATCTATAGTAGTTGTTAATAGGAACTGGGAAGGGGAAAAGGAGAAGGCAGATCCTGTTAATTAGGTTTTTAGTTCTGCAGGATATTTTCTACATCAGGTGGAATTATGGTGATTTGTGTTAGTGTAAAGATTTGAGTGAATTCTGGAAACTGAAGGTCTTAGCAGCAATGGTTTGTCTTAGCTTGTGAGCGAAAGTAACTCCTGACTTTTACTGAAGCACAGAAAAATGACTTGGCAAGGCACATACAAGGAAGATTCTGCAGTAAAAATTAGCCCAGCATTGCAAAATGAACATTTGTGTCTTTTTGTTTTTTCTAATCCCTTTTCTAACCCCTTTGTTGAACTCTAGTGAATCCGTCAGAAGTTGTGTTACAGCTTTCTCAGAGGACTGAACATAACTCCTGACTTTCTGGGTGCCTCTAGGCTTGATGCGATTCTGATTATTTGCTCGATTTTAGTGCTGAAGTACACAGAATGTTCATATTCCCAGAATATAAAGAAGATATTATAAAGAGTGAAAAATATAACTGTAAATGGTGGGATTTTTTTTTCAACACAGCAGGGATGCTCAGAGATATTTTGAGGGAATTTCAAAGAGTTCCTGAAATGGATGGTTTCAAACCTTAATTTTTACCAGTATTTTACATGATTAAGCTGTTAGAAACTTCACTAAAAATGAATGTTTCCCTGGAAAACACCCAAAAAATGCAAAACAGAACCCAAGAGACTCTGAGCTCAATCCATAGCCCATGAGGTCGATGGAAAAACTGCCTTTGCTTCCCGAAGTGTAAGATAAAATCTATATTCTACCACCCATTGCTCTCCTTAGGTACAGAAAGTGCACCAGGCAACAGGTGGCATAATTGTCTTGGTTTTAAGGCACTATGGTTACTGTTCAAGCTGCACTATACCCTCAAACAAATTGCCTGCCCAGCCTGCTGTTATATCTTCTTCATTAATAGGTCATATTAAGGCAGAGAAAAAAGAACTCTGCTATTATTGCTTATTTCCTTAGTCATTTTAAAATGTGCTTTCCAAGGGAACATTGTGTATAATGTGCATTCTTTGCTAATCAGCAAGGTAGGATTTCAGTCAGACAGTTAATAAACAGCAGAAGTAAGCCTGGGTAAATTGATCTTGATGTGCAGGATGAGGGATGGTGTTACACCAATGCTTTTGTGTTTCAGTTTGATCTCTGAAAATAGATGCATACAAAGGCAAGACAGCTTGAAAAGATGTGTGCTAATACTCCTCATACAACTTGCATGAGACATAAAGGGCTTTTATGAAAATCAGGCCACAACATCATTATTTCTGCAGTGGTTAAAGTCCAGTCATGTGTTGGAGTTTTCAACACTTTTGAAGACTGCAGTCTTTTCTCATTGTCTTTCACAGATAGGGCCGTGGGAAAAGGCTGATTTCTGGTTCTGTACTCAGTGTCATTCCAGTTTAGATTGTTTGTATTTGCTAGATACTAGAATTTGTAAGAATTTGAGGATACACATAAATAACTTCTAAAATATAAGATTTTAAATTTTTCCGTAATCAAATTCTGTATGGGTAGGAGAAAGTAAGTCAGGATGTAAAATATCCAGCATTCAGATCAAGATTTAGCTTTCATTTCCTTAGGGAGTGAAAGATATTAAATATTTTGCTGTTTTGGAACAGTGAGGAATTATGATTTTCACATTAATAAGTAACCCACTCCTCTGAACACAGATAATTTAGTGCATGTTGTGTATAATATAATTTCCCAGCTTGTAATTGATTGTCAACTGTAGTTCCATTAATTTCATCCTTCTTTCTTCTCTTTTCAGTAAGGAGTATGTTATCCCGTTACAGTGCAGCTGTCCAATAGATTTTGAATTCCACATTGATATTATTCAGCCTCACAGAGCCTTCACTGTTCAGCCAACATTTGGTACATAGAACTTCTTTAAAATTTTAAATGTTAAATCCATATTTATGAAGTGTAGTTACTTGTCATAGTGTATTCAGTCCTGTACAGAAAAAACCTTTGCCTTACGGTTTTTCCAGGTAAATGCAGTCAGTCATATGCAGCCTCATGGCAAATAGCCATCTGTGGCTGGTGGATTTCTTTTGGTAATGCCCAGCTACAGTTGTCTGACAAAATATGGGATGTTTCAAACGCTCCATCCGGCCTTTGTCTTCCCACAAGTATATCCCAGAAAAAAATATCAACCCCATAAAACTTAAGTCAGAAATTCTGGTAGTCTGAAACTATGAGGTGCTGAAGTCCACCTGAAAACTACTGAAAAGTTTCTGCTCCTACTCAAGCCATTGTGCTCAGAGATCAGTAATCAGAGAATCACAGAATCATTTAGGTTGGAAAAGACCTTTAAGGTCGAGTTCAACTGTAAATCTAATACTGCAAACAGAGTTAACTTCCAAGGATGAAATACTCTAGCGAATTGTATACACACAGAGAAAGGTACCCAAATCCAACCCAGTGAAACTAGCTGGTGTTTACAGTTTGCAGAAACCCAGGCAATGGTCACTTGACAGAGATGAGAAATTAATATTTCTGATGAGCTGAATAAGTTCCTTGTTGCAGAAATGCTGAGAAGTCCCTGTGTCCTGGGATTGCACTGAATGTTTAGGGTAAAGTAGTTGAGAAAATAATGGAAATGGTAAATAAAAAAATAAGGTCAAGTAGAGATAAATAATGCATCAAGTCCAGATGAGTCCCCCAACTTGGAAGAGCATAGAGGAATATGTTTATAATACTTTGCTCATGAAGACAGAAAGTGCTGAAGACTTAAGACTAGCAGATGCAAGTGAAGAATGTCTACATGTAAACAGACAATCATTTTCACAGCAGTATGAAATATTACAGCTCTACTGTCAAATCATTCTGCTGTTGCAAAATATCTCCTATTATCAGGCAAGGGATGCAGTTCTTGAAAGGCACTTTGAGATCTGAAATATTTTCCATGCCTACTGCCAACTATTTAAATTGTTAAAAAAAAAAAAAGTAAGTAGCCCAGGATCAATTTCAGCATGTGTAAGTGGGCTCATGTTATGTGAACTCTTACTGTTTTTCTTCTCTAATCACAGGAATCATTCCAGGCAATGAAAAAGTGGAAGTAACTGTGAAATATTCCCCACTTGAGTATGGAACAGCACAAATGGCAATGCAGTTACAGATTTCCCAGTTTCACTCCAAACCCTATGTGTGTGTATTCACTGGAACATCAACACCACACCTGGATCTGATGTATGTGTGGCTGACTGATCTTTGAGTTTCTTTGCCTAGTTCTAAAAAACACCTATGTAATAGGATTTCATACCATTTTGCTTTAATAGTTTTAAGCATATGTATCTTTGGAGGCTTAAAATGCACTGAATATAATTTGACTGTTGATACATGTACCTACTCTGCTCCACTTTTTGCTCAGAACATCCTTAATCTATATGAAGTCAAACTATCAAAATAAATATAACAAGAAGTTACATGTTCTTAAAGGAGTATGGAGCATTCTCAGTTTCTATTATTCCTGCTCTTTATTATTTTTATTGTTGAGGCCTTGCAGATGCAGGGGGTTGTGAGCAATGAGGCCTTACGGACTGTACTTAATTTTTTTGTGAACACTGAAGATTAAAAAGTTTGGTTCCAGTTGTTATTTGGGAGAGAAATTTCCAGTCTCTTTGTATACCTAAAAGGTATGTAAATGCATGTACTGGACTTATATGCCATTTCCAGAGTACTTACAAGAGTAATATCTATCCTTTTGACATCTAGAAAAGCACATTCTGACAAACAACAAAGTCATACAGCGAAAAAAGCTGGGTCTTCTGGAAAATTCCTGGTGTGGAGAAGAGACCAATTCCGCAAACCGCAATCAAAGCCTATTCAAAAGGTAAAGGTGTGAAAAGATAATAATTACAAGTAGTTTTCTGGGCTGGAAATCTTTCAGGTTTCTATTTCTTCCTATTAATTTATATCTCATAGGAAATTGAATACCAGAATCTCAGATTCCCCACAGACTTGTCAAATCCGTATGCTGTAGCTACTGTTTTGATACAGGAACCAGGCAAATTGAAGATTAAGGACTTAAAAGAAGGTAAAGTAATTAAGCAGCATAAACTTGGTGTTAGCATTATTTGTAGTTTTCTGATGAGGTACTTTGATTCAGAATTGCTAAAGTGATGTGACTGTAGTTTCTATGAAAAATCTCACCTTGGCTTTATGTATTAAAGGGTTCAGTTATCATAATGGATAAATTTCACAATTAAAAATCCAATTTTGTTTGAGGTGTGATACGGCTTTTTTATATTCCTGCAGTCCTTTCCCAAGGCAGAGAAGGGATAAAAACCAGACAGATGAAGGAAGCCATATTTCAACTAAAAGTCAAACAAAATGTTCAGGAAGAGGAAGCAAATCATCTAAAGTGGTAAGTGTCAGTTAACCACATTAACAAGAATGGTATTTGCTTAACTGACGCCTCTGTGAATGATGTATGCAATATCCACTAGTGCCTAATGCTGCCATTTCTTGTCCTAGGAAGGCTTGTTTTACAGCTAATTTACTGTTGTTTTATTTAATTGTTTTCACTTCTGCCAAAGAGCAGTCTCAGTAGTAATCCATAGTAGTACTACCCAATGAGTTCTTTGATTGTGTTATCGTTCATTCAGAAAGAAACCTGCTGAAAACCTTGTTCACTTAAACTTGTTCTCAGGCATCTCATCTTGTGCCTTTAAGGGCAAAGGAAGATATTTCTCATGGTTGTCAATATATCAAGGCTAACGTGAACAATGGAGTGAGCAGAATTACACTTGAAAGTATCCAAACCCATGTAGATGTGGTACTGACAGATGTAGACATGGTTTAGTGGAGGACCTGGCAGTGTTAGGTTAATGGCTGGAGTCAATGATCTTAGAGGTGTTTTCCAACCTTAATGATTCTGTAGTTTTGTATACATCAAATGGTGTAAAGCAAATCATAGTTGGGTGTGTAAGCATACTATGGTTTCATTTGAAAGCATCAGATCTGCTCTTACACTGAGGGTCAGGAACACCTAGGAACCTTAGGAAGAGAAGAGTAAGTCTGGTAGCCTTTAAATGAAGCAAACTGTGCATTAAGTAAAACATTTGTCTTGCCTCCACTATTAATGCAGGCAAGTTCATAAGGGAGAAGATCCAATCTCTGCAGAATTTAAAAAAGAGATTATTGAAAGACGACAAAGGGAAGAAGAGCAATACAGGGTTAGTATTTGAAGTGTTTTCTGTAAAATTAAAGTTATCAGTAAATTAAATAAATTACAGTAAATTTTGCAGTAAATTATTTAATTGCAGTAAATTAGTTAATTGTATCAAGCTCTCTACATCTTCAGTTTTTCTTCATATATCAATGCAAACCTGTACTAGCCATGCTTGTTACTGCAGTTATATCTTAGTTGTGCCTGTGTATCACTGTTTTTGAGGTGGTTTTATCTTGTAGATAGACAGAGAGAAAGGTAAGCCATTCATGGAAGTGTAACTAGGTCTTTATCCAACCTGGCAGATTTGCACCCTGTCACCCGTTCACATCACAGTGCCACATTCCAGTGTATTGCTGCCAGCACCATGGCTGCATCCAACCTTCTGTTTATATTGTACCTCTCTAAAGAGCTGATATCCTGAATGGCTCACAGTCAAAGAGAGAGAGCTGGTCAGTGCTCTCATGCAGAGCCATGAGGAGATAATTCATCTTTCCCTTCACCCTCTGTCTCTTTGGTTTATACCAGTCACTCCAGACTGCAAGTCGTCTTCCACAGAGGTCACAACAGCAATAAGCAGTACTTGGTGGCAGGAAATATTTTTCCTTGTGGCATAGCCCTTAGGGACAGTTGGGGCTGTCTCTTATGCTGCTTCCTGGATATTCAATTAGCTTCTGACATCCCGCTGACTTCCAAGGAACTATTTGTGGGAGTAAAATTATTTATAGACAGGATAAAAGCTTGTTTTATACGCTGAATTAGGCACCGTTAATTATTTAAAACATTATATTTAATAGGAAAAAGGAAGAAGCAAGTAATAAAAATATCTAAATTGTGAGATTGTTGTATCACTGAATTGATATATATTAACTTTGTTTGGAAGCGTTTATTTGCTTACCTGCTGATTCTGGCTATGCAATGAAAACCATGTTTCATTTGGACAGAGATCTGATTGAAACTCTGACCTGAAAAGACATTATTTACTTTGTGTGACTTGCTCCAGGGCTGCAATGATCACTCCCTAAAAGGGAATGAAGTCTGTGTGTTGTTAAGCACCTCCGGAATGTTACATTGTAAGTGAGTCTCACTAATTGTAAGGGAGGAGAGAATTCATTGGATGCTTTGTGCTAATGCGATTGTTCTTCCTGGTGACAAATTAGATCCAAAGAGGAGATCCTATCATGGAACAGGAGTTTCAAAGGAATGAAGTAGAAGTTTCTTTCAGACGTGTTATCCAGCCTGTTGGCCAGGTTTGTTCATATATTATTATAGTCTATATGTTATTATCACCTACTAAGCTAACAAACAGCCATAGATGTTTGCCATTGAATACTTTTCCTCCTAATAATCCTATTTCTGTGTCAGTGCCTTATTTTCCATTTTACTCTTATGTAGGGCAAGCATCATGCTATATGTACAGCTCATCTGATCTTCTGATCTAATATGACAGCCAAGTGGAAATCTGCAGGCCTGAGATTTATATTGCTTGTTTCTCTCAGGAGAAGCTTTCTCATTCCTGGTCATAAGTTTAAGCTTATCATTAGATTTACAGCCTTTACCTGCAGGTCAGATTGACAGGAACCTTTCTGGTGCTTAGGTTTTTTTGTCCTTCTCTGTGGCATCTTTCACCCTTCTTCAGGTATGTGCTATCAGCCATTATTGGAGAAAGGATACTGGTTTTGCTGGGCTCCTGGTGTGAGTCCTTGCAGCTATTCCAGCTTCCCTTCTCATCTGTGCAAGATGAAATGTATATTTGGTGGAGATCCTGCCTATTCTCTCTGCTGTCTGACTGCCCATGTAGTGCACTTAAATCATAGTATGTGTTTGTCATTTGTGTGGATGCAAACCATGCTACATTATCTCTGCATTCCCCATACCACATCTGCAAATATTTGGTGATTACCTCCCATTAAGCCCCTCAGTGAAGGCTTCTGGTTAAATGCCAATACTGCAAATGTTTTCACATGACTTAATTTAAACATTTAGGAAAAATACATGGATTCAGGCCAAGGAACAGCTTGGGTCGAAGGAAATTTCTCCCTTATCTAGTTGCAAAAGAAGTTGTCCTTTTTCTTTTCTGTTTCTATTTTTAAAAAATACCATGCAGCATCCAAATGTCCATCCCACATTTGACTTGCTCCGTAATGACCCTTGGGACACCAGAAAGAGGATGTTCAGGAAATTCCAACAAGCAGCATACAAGGTAAAGTGAACAACCAGAATGCAGTGTGATGGCATGATGCTTTGGAAATGGCACAAAAGAACATGCAAACAGGCACATAAGGAGTGTTCACGGCTAACCAGGGGTTTGATAGTTTGATAAATATGGCCCTACCTCATCGGGAAATAAGAATCTGGAATAAGTTTTGTATTCAGCTGTGCCTCGTATTGCAATCAAGACTCAATAAATGCAGATGAATTTAGATTTTTTAAAAGTAAAAAGTACTTTTGTGCAAAGAAGAGAAGATTTCAAAATGCATATGGAACACTGTGCCAAATTTTGGGCCCCTAGTACAAGAAAAACATCAATAAACTGGAGTGAGTTCAGTTTAGAGCCACCAAGATGGTCAGGGTCTGGAACACTCACTCTGTAAGGAGGCACTCAGTCTGGAGAGGGAATGTAGAGGGAGAGAGCAGCACCTTCCAACACCTCTGAGCAAGTTACTGATGATGGAGCACCTTTGCTATGGTGCATGATGGGAACATGGGAAACAGTGGACATAAATTCAAATAAGGGAGGTATAGACCTGGAAGCTAAAGACTAATCACTAAAATCACTTTCTCCAGTAAACTGAAATGTAGCAAGCAAGATGGAAATGTCCTGCTCTCCTGGTGTCCAGTTTGCATATTCTCCAATCTATTCACAATATTGAGGCCTTGAAATGAAATGCTCTTTCCTGTAAGATAATTTATTGTAAATGATGACTTCTGATACTAAAACCTAGAGCTCTTCATTTTTACCCTGTGATATTTGGGCAAATTATACAGCACAAATTGTTACTTACTCTCCTTGTTCTCAGAGCCACAAATATTCATATGGCCCTGATCAACTGACTGTTCACTCATTATTAAATCTGTGTATACCAGTAAACACAGCTGAAGGATTAGGACCTAGCCAAAAAGCAGTCTGATTAACCTATAAGATTAAATTAAGAGTTTAACTGTATTTGTTATTTAATGTCTCTGTAGAGTGAAGATCCATTCTATATCTCTTGTTCCTATTTTCTCCCTCCTGAACTGAAAACTATATTAAAAATTCTGAAATAGAGATGTCTGAGTGAGCTCTGTAGAATAAATACAGTTGTAACACACAGAGTATATTTCTATGGCTGTAAATCTTAGAGTGTTTGACTTAATATTAACATTAAAGGTCATTCTCTTAGATTTTGATTCAGATTCGGCTAAATCGCTTGTTGCATCTGTTCCGTGGACTGACCAGAGAGGCCAGAGGTCTGGAGGAAGGGGCTGTGTCTGGTAAGGATTAGAACAGGCTGATATTTTGGACATGGGCTGTGGTAGTTCAGGCTGTGCTGCAATGTGTCAGGTCCATTACATATTAACATAAAGACTTCCAGAAAAAAAGAGAAGTGTGACATGGTGGAATCATAGAGTGATTTGGATTGAAAGGGACCTTTAAAGCTCCTCTAGTCCAAACCCCCGGCAATGAGCAGAGATGTCTTCAAGAAGATCAGGTTTCTCAGAGCCCCATCCAACCTGGCCTTGAATGTTTTCAAGAATGGGACATCCACCATCTCTTTGGGCAATCTGTGCCAGTGTTTCACCATCCTTGTTGCAAAAAACTTCTTCCTTATATCTCATCTGAAACTACCTTGTTTTAGTTCAAAACCTTTACCCCTTGTTCTATCACAACAGGCCCTGCTAAAGGTAGAAACAGCTGTAGTCAAAATATATCTATTTTTCATACACATTATTTACCAAATTTTAAAAATGTGATTAACTCTTCTGGAAGTGTTCAAGGTCAGGTTGGATGGGGTTTTGGACAGCCTGATCTAGTCCCTGCCCCTGGCAGGAGGGTTGGACTAGGTGATCTACAAAGGCCACTTCTAACCCAGACCATTGTGTGATTCTATGTATAGGCCTGAGGAACAATGAAAGAGCAGAATGGCCTGTATGAGAAGCATGTAGATGAACAGATTAGGCAGAGCCCAAGAGGTGAGAGACACAAGATAAGAGGAGCTTATTGCATGTGGAATAGAAGGGGGAAAGACTCCTGAATGTGATGAGGACAAGATGTCTGAACTCAGTGAAATGAGGCAATAGGATCCATGAGATACTGGGTTGAGTTTTTTTCCTTATTGTTTTCTCATTAAGTGCTTTTAATCAATCACTTTTCTTTACACTAAATTGAAAGCACTAGCCTGGAAAACTCACTTGTTTCTCAACAGTCATAAAAGAAAACTGGACTTGTGTGGGAGTCACAGCTGGGTATATGGTGGACAGAAAGGAATTTATGTCTCTTATCTCCCACTCCCAGGTACACACACAATTTGACAACTACTGAGTAGGGATGCTGCAAATAAAAGGCGTAATGGCAGTTAGTGTAAGAGAGACCTCTGACTTGTCTCTGCCTTTCTGAGCAGAACTAAGTAGAGAACCAAACTGGAATGAGTGGGCTGTAATGTCCTCTCAGGAAAAGGTAAATTAGGTCTGTTTGCTAGTCAAGGTATTGTGCTTCATATCTTATAGATGTGACATTTAAAGCCTTCAGGAAGTATTACCTTACTCTTTTATAGTAAAATTACTGGACACATCCTGTTTTAGGAAGATGTTAAATCCATTTTGTGGTTTGACTCTATTTTTGAAACAGTGCATTAAGATATATTACAAAATTTTAAGATTTGTTTTCTATTCATGACAGAAGCCAAGACTTTCAGCAAATCAAAGAAGAGTGAAGAAGTAAAGAACCTTTCTTCCAGAATATCTGAAGATCGTATATTGCCTTTTGAATTCCCCTTTTGCAGTTCCCATGAACAAAACCATGATTTGGTAGGTATAGGAACTGAAATGTTCAGAGTTAGTTAACATCCATGATTTTTCAAAAGAAAAGAAAGAAAAAATAACTGAAATGCCAAAGTCCAAGAAAGAACAGCAAAAATATCAAACTATATAAAATAAATTTTTGCATATGTATTTCTGTATGTTTTCAATTAGCTGTGCTAATGGATTACTGCCAATGCAAAACAAAATGCCCACCATATTACTGGTTTTTAAATACTGTTTTCTTTCAGGCACCTGATGCTCTTGGCCTAGTTCCTATTGCACCTGTAGATGTGAAAGTCAGACATATTCTTCCTTATTATGACTTGAAGGTGAGTCAGTACAGCTCCCTCAGCCGTATCATATTTTTCTCTTCCACCACTCCAGTTAGACATTTTTTACCTGATTCAGTGGCCTCTGTGCAGCACAGTAACGTGTTGGCTTCACAGAGCTGGATGATTAGTATACTTTATCAAAAACATCTTACCTGTTTCCATAAGTAACAAGCTTATAGTCAGCAATAGTCCCCTCTCTCCAGACAGAGAGATGAATCACCTCAGCTGAAATTATTGTATCTCAAACATCAGAGTCCTTCTGTGAATGAAGATACTGTGAGCCATGCATACCACACAGTTTTTCCTTTGATTCTAGAGCTTTACAGAAGTGGCATAATAAAAGCATCCTTCCTTTTAGAAAGTAATGGAAGTATTCTATTTACTTGGCACCCAGTTCTGCATGCTTAGTTCCTTCACAGGAAATACAAACATCTCCTTCTTGAAGTATTTATTTTTTTTCAATTTTATAGAAATTTATAGAAACATTTTTCGCCTGAATTCTAAACCGAGTTCTCTCCAATTTTTGAATAGCAAAAGATCGAATTGTACACCCCTTCAAAGTAAAAATAATCCCTCAGGTTAAAATCCATGCATATTTTGGCTCAAAAGTCCTCTTTCTTTTTATTCAAGTGATGTAACAAGTCTGGAAACTTTCTTGTAGCATCTTTTCCCCTTACTTCACTTTTAGTGATCTATCAATGTTGCATATATTACTTAAACAGTTTTTCACCACCACATTAAGTTCAGAATATGTGATAAAGAAACTTTTCAATCCATGATCTTTTACAGAAAACCAAAAATGAAAATATTCTTTCATGCACTCATTCAGCTTGTCCTTGTGACATACGCCTTCTCAATATTTTGGTCATATACCGTGTCCCAGAAGAGTTATCCAAGTATCCTTTACCACAGAGATGCAATGTGTCTGTGAACAGCTGGAATGTCCCATTCCATCTGTGAGTTAACCAACAGTGATTATTGTCATCTGCAGCACATCTTTTTCCTTTCCACTTAGGTGCCTCAGCATTGCAACATTATGAAGTATCAGCCTTTTTGTACACGCTATGCAGCCAGAAGTTACGAACCTCGGGAACTTTCCCGACCCCTGAGGCAGGGAGCCCAGGTAACAAATCATCTAAAATACAAACTTTGCTGAAGCCACTCCCAACCCTACAGTTCTACAATGTTTTGATTAATTTTTTTCTCAACATTTTATACCAAAAGGCTTACTACCCTCTGAAAACCCTTGATCTCTGTGTTTTTCAAGGATGAATTGATTGAAGTAGTTCCGGCTGCTGAGGAACAGCTTACACTGGTCTCCCAGAGGACAGATTTTCACAAACCATCCCCAGGAGAGGATTTTCACAAACCATCCGCAGGAATGGATTTTGACAAACTATCTGCAGGAGTGGATTTTGACAAATCATCTGCAGGAGTGGATTTTGACAAGCCATCCACAGGAGTGGATTTTTACAAACCATCCTCAGAAAAAGTAGCAGAAAGAGACATTGGCCTCTTAAAGCTGTTTCCTCCTCAAGCTTTAGTCTACCCTAAAGAGAGCAACCCACTTCGCATTTTTGTAAGTAGAAGTTAACTTCCACAAAGAACCTAAGAAACGAGGGAACTGTGTTTTATCAGCAGCTTGATATGGAATTACAGGCAATTTTCTGACTCAGATTGATATATAAACTATCCAGAGTGAGAATAACCCTTCCAGGTGCAAGCTCTGTTAGGTAGGAATCACAGAGCTCATCCCACTGGGAGAGGCAACATTTCACTTTAGGGTGGGTTTTGATCAGTTTAGGGGAGGGATGAAAGGGTAAAATTGCCAGTGAAAGCAGAGAACAGGAAACCCCTCCAGTCTGACACTCCAAAAATGGTGAGTGATCACAGGATTCCCTGGAATATCATGGAGCCCCTCCCTTCTCCATGTTTCCCCATTTGGTTGCTAGAGCAGAACCAGTGATCTTGACATCTCAGTCCTTCTATAACCTCATGCTTAAAGGTTACCATTGCCCAGGTGGGTAGGATAGGTGCAGTCTTTTCCTGCTGTTCAGCTGGGGGCTACAATTCTACTTGATCCTTGGGTAAACTGAGAAAAGTGAAGTCAAACTCTGCTCAAATTGCATCCTGCTGCCTTACGGTTTCTAAAAGTTCTCAGAGCATCCCAAACCACACTTCCAAATTATTAGGCACAGAGATTCAAAAAATCACCAGCACATGCTGTGCACGAGAGGATTTTGTTACTTTCTGTTGTGTAGATTGTCCTGCTTGGCACCAGCTGCAGAAGGTGTTTCTCACAGTGCAGCACAGCCTGGAGGTGCCTGAGGTGTCTCTGAACAGGCAGAGGCAGCTGCAGAGCTCAGAGCAGTGCTGTGTGTGGGTACAGGCACATCTCCCAGCCAGCATGGCACTGTGCCTTGCTTGGGTGGCTCTGAGCATTTTGTAGCTACAGTGGCCCAGAGCCCACTGTGCTGGTCTGGTGATCTTGGCATAACATACATAGTATAGACTTGTCCTCATTGCACGCAGCCAGGACTCCAGTGGACTTACTGATGAGGTCCTCTGTGCTTCTCTTTCATCCCTCTGTGGTATCATGAGAGCCAGGCATAGCCTGATCCCACACTACCTGTCACTAAGCCTTATTCAGAAACAGGTGCTAGTGCAGAGAAATTGATGGCAAAATTCTCAGTGGCTTCAACCACAGCGAGTCTAGTTTCCCTTCTTGGATTCTGAACTGTTCAGAGAAGCAGCAGTGGATTTTGGAATAATTACACAATAGTTTTTTCTTCCAGACTTGGAGACAACAACTAAATTGATGTATTTTAGACAGCAGAGAGCATGAATAAACCAGACAGATTGTAGGATGAGAGGAAGAGACAGAAAATGAAGGATCACACCAAACAGAGCAGTCACAATGAGACAAGGCTGTGAATCTAGGGAGACTACATTAATTGTATTAATTGAATTTTCATGAATGTAATGCTTTATGGTGCTCAGAACAATTTATTAAAATAATATCTTCATTGTTTTTAGAACCCTGCTCCAGGATTAGTTCCGTTTTTACTTCCTTTGCCCTATTGTGAATCAGATATTGAATATCATCTTTGTCCTCATCCAAAATATACTGTTACCAAGGAATGCCCCAAAGGATCCAGTATTCCAATCACACAAAAGAAATTTCTGCATCACAAGGTATGGCCGTTTGGGTTTATTATATGAATACCTGGCTTGGGTATATTCTTGCTCTAATGAATCAAAAAGGAAGGTCATCCCAGACAGAAGACATTTTCAAATATAAATCATGCATGCACCTAAATAGTCAGTACATGGGTCAGAAAAACTAGTTCTTGTCAGGCTCTATCCATGTCTTTTATTTATCCCAAAGTGTTTCTTTGCTTTTTCCATCTTTTCACTGACTATTATATTTTCACAATCTTACAATAATGAAAGCATCTTTGAAATATTCAGCTCCCCAGATTCAATTCTCAGCCAAGAAGTGAGATACTCTGTCCTACAAGCCTCTCTCCCCTCTGCATTTTGTATTAGAGGTCTGATCACTGTAGCACTTGTCATTTCAGGAAGTGATTTCTGGAGTAATGGAATGGAGGAAATTCTCACCAGTGGTGTATTCCACTTTTTCTAACATTCCCCAATTGACAAATACAGCATATAGGTAAGAAAGAATTTGAATATACAGTGCCTCTACGCTGCACTAGTTTCTGTTGTCTGTAAGTATATTGACCAGTAACTCATCCCACAGATGAAAGTGGGCATATGGGTGGAATCAGTTGCTGCTCAGAAATCCAAAACCAACAGAGAAAAATCCTGCTGAAGTCCTTGAAGGGTGGGTTAAGAACAATATCATTAGAGGAAATGCCTAGCCCAGGAAGGAAAGTTTCATCTCCAGTTATCTTCAGCAACATCTCTCCTGAAAGCTTGTTGACTCAGCCCTAGAAATCCCCAGGAGGTACGAACTGTGTCTGTTCAGGAGTAGGAACAGTAAAATCTTTAACGTATGGACATTTGTACCCAGAGATAGCCAGCATCTCTCAGACTCACATTCCCTTGTATCACAGCAGTTTCTGGTGGACTCAGATTTTCCAGGAATATTTAGAAGTACATCATCTTCATTGTAACTGCAACTACTGTGAAGCTTCAAAATATAAAGTTTAGTGCCGAGTAACCACACTAATACCATTAGCATTTATAACTTAAACTAATATAATTTTCATCACAGGGATCCTTACAGTTTGGATATGCTTCCAAGAGATGTACCACCAGTGCTGTCTGACTTACCTGAGAGAGACAAGGAGAACATAACTGACCAGTAAGTTTCTCCTCTGTTCTGTATATGGTGTGATTGACTGTGTTTTAACCACTTGTATGGATGTGTATAAACCTGTCTCAAGAGATCCTCAAAGACAAAGCACAAAGCCCTCTTGCATTAAACATACTTCTGTTTTTGTTGGCTAAAAAATACTTCTATAAAGATAAAGATCAGTTGTTTGTCATCTTACTATAGTGAGACAGATGAAGCTGAGTTCGAAATGATTCTTACTCCAGAGATGGTGAGAGCTGAATTTCCACAGATTGGTCAGTCACTCACAGAAGAGGACAAAGAGGAATCAGCAAAGGAAGAAAGGTAGGTATAATCTGAAAATAGGAGAGAAGAATGTGAAGGAATCTGAAGTTAAGCATCCCCTTCAGAATTGCATAGAAAGTCATACTGAGATATTCTATGGGCTCCATTACAAGTGCGTGCAGATCTGGTGCGATGAGCAAATTTGCATTGCAAATGCAATCTCTGGATTTTACTTCAGAAAGCAGCTGTGAATGTGACACACTGGCCTTCATGTCTCTGTTTTTGGTTATATCAGTACAATCTAGCACTTGAGGTAGTTTTCTTGCCTTTTCAGAGACATTCAACATTCTTGCACCCATGACTTTTGTTTTTCAGTGACACTTTTAGTTAAATGTTTATTAATGCTGGCAGAGGAAAGAGCCCATAGAGTTTTCCCCCTGGCCTGGTGTTTTTGTCTCAGGCTTTTCCTAGGAGTAGGTCACATTTGCTCTGCTGTCAGAGTTTCACACTCCCCAGCACACATTGCAGCAGGTAGTACGGGTACAATAAGTGATTGCAATGCAGGAGAAAGTGCTGAGTTCTGACCTGTGTTTTCACAGATACCTTGTGGGACTTTGAGCAAGTGAATTAATCTTTCTGTCCAAGAGTTGTCCCCTCTTTAAAGTGGTCATGATGTGGCTTAAATGTCAGGATGAGCATAATAACCTGAAGCTTTCAGAACCATCAAGAGATCTGAATGTTTCCTTTATTTTAGAGTGAAATAATTAGGTTGACATTGAAATCCTGTGTTACTGGCAGCCATTAAACTTTAAACTAGTGCTGCATATTGTGAAGTCTGACAAAACACTGATTGCTGTATTGTGATTACTACAGCATTGATTGATGATAATTTGCTGTAAAATACAGGTGTGTCATACTCAGTGCTGTTTTTTACATTTTGAGACACTCTGCTTGTCAGAACATGGGGAATTGGAACAGATTGTGTAACTAAAGAGTGACGTTTTTCTTCCACAGTGACACAGTGTTGGATGATGCTTCTGGGTAAGTTTCTTTCTCTTTGAAGTTTTCATTAAAAATGAAAATACTTTTCTACATTAAACAACTCTGCATATTGATATTTACTTGTTTAAATCTTCTCTATTATTTTGGCTTTATAAAGAGGGAAACAAAAATTTCTTAGCAAAAAATGAAGTCACAATCCTTTATGCTGTCACTGGAAGGTTTTCTGTTGTCATTGATGGGTTGGTATTTCACTAGATGGCAGAGAACATATTGCTCCTCTACAGCAGTTCCACTATTTTATCCTTAAGGCAAATCAGTTTTTCTTGTTCTGGCAATTACAGTATGTGTTCCTTCATGGATGAAAACAGTCAGTTTGTGTTTACCTCTCAGACGGTTAACTTTCGTAACTGGCCAAGCCAGGAGTGAGTGTTCTTTCTACAGCTGCACTACTTTTCCAGGTCTGCATAAGTAATGGAATTGCCTCTGTATTCATTTAAAAAAAAAAAGAAATTGTGCATGAGTGTCTCTTTCTTGGAATTTGTCAGCATTCCTAAGTAGCTTTCTTGGTTATTATAAATACAAATGATGTTTTAAATTTCTTGCAGAGACCTGCACAACTATCCAGATGGACATTTTCAACTCCAAAACAATGAGCTCAGAAAGAAAGTTCAAAAACATGTGGAGATAATGAGGCGGAAAGCACTTAATAAAACCCTTATTCTGGGATAAGAGTAATTTTCCAAAGTCCCTGGCTTGGAATTTCTTTATTCTGTTAATGTACAAGGCCTTCTATGTCCCAGTTACGTTTACTTTTGTTCAGTGAGGTCAGCAGCTTCTTATGCAAAGAGAACTACCAGTAATGCCACGTCTGTCAAGGACTCTCACTGTGCCCATTACCCCAAACACAATAATTACACTGGTGAGAAAGCTCAGCTTTGTACCTATTCAGTTTGGTGTGGCATGAAGGACCTCAGTACTACCATGTCATTTTGGTAATTAGTTTACGATCCACTGTTTTCAAATAAAATGTGAAAAGATCTCATGACCAAATTTTTCTGATTTTTTTCGTTATGACCTCTCCTTGAATTTTTACAGGTAAGTTGCTAAATCTCAGACGTGACTGTAAGCCATACACTTGAGATTTTTAATGAAAGGGAAGACTTTAACACCATTAGTGTCCACAAAGACAATGTTCAAGCAAGGCTCGTTAGCTGTTCAAGGGTTTAATGCACAGCTCTTAGCAAAAGGGTGTATGGGTTGAGTGAATGAACTGCAGAGCCTCATGGAAAACCTGTGATGCTCAGGGTGTATTCCCTAGGAAAGGAGATTTCTCAGCACATCACCTTCCAGCTGAGATGTCTCCTGCTTTCTTGTGGGAAATCTGGGCATCAGACAAAATTTATCCATAGTGAATTGATTGCTCATTTTGAAGAATGGTCCAGGTTGTTTGTGCTGAAAAGCATATTCTTGTATACTAAAAGGCATGGAAATTGCAGCAATACACACTATGTTCCTAGAAGTCATACTTCTTTCCACTTAAAACCCCTAAGAAAAGAGAGTGATCAATGCATACAAGCTGTAAAAAGCCCAGGGAGATAGATAGAAAATGGGATAGTAGGTTGTAAAAACTGCACAATAGCCTGTATTTTACTAGCTACATGATATCTCTTCTCCCTTCAGAGAAATAAAAAGCTGGGAAGGTTCTGCTACCTGCCTAATTGGCAAGAGATTGTTCAGAATGCAGGCCTGGATATCTGCAGAGTTCTCTGACTACAAACAATTGCTTGAACTGTACACATTGTTTGTTTTTTCTGCAAGCCCAGATGAAAGTATTTAATCTTTTAAGAGTTGAGCATGTTTCTTTACATATCGTGAAAAAAGATTCTCACAGTTTACAGTGAAAACATTCACAGTTCGTAATTCCTAGTTTGGGTAAATGAGGCATAGATAATTCTTGGGAACTGTTATCTTTTAGCTAAATGTCTGGTCTAGTCTAGTAAAGATGGAATAAGTATTCAGAAATAGTGGTGATCAACTGAAGTTAATATCTTCTTATTACAGCAGTGTTGTCTTTCCTCCCTTCTCCAGAACAGTGTCCTCATCATCCCAATGGAAATTATTCATGCTCCTCCATTCTCCATTTGTGGACACCAGCCTTCACAGAAATGAACCTCCTTTCTATTAAAGTGATCCTCCTTTCTGTGCTTTAAGGCTTTTATGGGCCGGGTTTCACTGTGTAGAGAAGGTAAGAAAAACCATTACATTGCACTAAAATGTTCCTAAAATTTAAAGAGACTGTTGGCCATGCGCAGATCTCTGTGCATTATAATCCTCCAGGATACCTCATAATAAAAGGCTGGCTCTTCTGGAGGTAATAAGTGTCAGAGGCAATCCAGCTGCATCCAAGACCATGAGATTTTGGCTAAATAATTTGAAGTCTTAGATTTTCATGAGACCTCTTAAGTGAAGCCCTGATTGACTACTGACACTTTCAGAAATGGGACATAAACCATAAGAATTATAACCTGCAGTTGGTGGTGTTTCACAGTTCTCTGTTCAGTGTTTGATGAAAAGGATTGAGGTATTACAGAAAATAAATCACAATAAAAAGAAATTATGTAATGGAAAATGTACCTTTGGTAACATTACGCAGTGGAGTGGAATATTTCTGCTAGTTATTGTTATCTGGATTATAATTTATAGTGTGCTGAACCAGGGCATTTTTATGTATGAAAGACATGTATACAGTTTTCTCTAAGAGACTGCTAATACTTGTTATCAAACACTCGGATGCTTATAGGGCCTTTTTTAAAGATCAGTTAGCAGGATTCAATACCAATTGTGTGAAATGTAAACATTCAACAGCAGTGCTATTTAAAAAAATAGTGCTAAGTCTAGCCTTAGGCTATGTTTTTATAAACTGTGGAAAGTGCTTTCTTATGCCTCTATTAAAGCTGTTAATCACTTTCCTTTGAATGTGTAGATTGAGGTCACATACAGTTTGCAAACTAAGATCAATTTACATATATATTTATGTGTGTGTGTGTGTGTGTGTGTGTGTGTAGACAAATTTCCATACATTCTGATGTTAATTTGTGGATTGCCTTACTTTGGAAATCGAAGGGCTGCATTCTCACTGATGTAAGTGGCAAGGTAAGAATGTGTAAATTGATGTGCAGAATGTGACAAGTTTATTTCGAGTCACTGCAAGTAAAATTACTGCTGTTTCCCTTGTTTGGAAAGGATTAATTGGCTAAATGACAACGCAACTGTTTTGCCAATTAAGATATATCCATCTTGCCTGAAAAAGCCTGCCCTATTAGCGAGGTTAATAAACACTGACACACTCTTTAGCTTTTCTCCCTTTTATTACATAAATGAGCATAAACCTCTAAATCAAATAATAGGTCTGTTTTAAAAATTAAGAAAATGTTAATGTGGAAATGATCCATGAGCTTAAGTGCCCAGAAACTGGATTATTCATCACACTTACTGTTCCATGATGAGAGAAAGTCCACCGAGATCTTTAAAATGTAAATCGATTATATTTTATAAGAAGGCTGGGAGAAAAACAGCAGCATGTGTGTGATGTGAAGAAATGGGTGAAATCTTTTCAGCTTATAAGAATGGCTTCATGAACTCCGAACTAAAAAACCTTGTTACCTTTGGATTTTTAAGGCAAGGTTCAGTTATTCCAGGCTCTGCTTGAAGTGTTTTTGTGGCCTGGGCATTTGTTTAGTCTTTCTTCTGCACGGGTTTTCTTCTGTCTGTGCTCACTCTGAGTCCTTTGCCTTACGGAAGCACCATGAACACTTCTCTCCAGCTATTTAACCATGGAGGATTTTGGCTCTTGCTGAGACCTCCACTGCTCTTTCAGTTTAGTTGGAAATAGCCAGCAGGTTTTAAATTTATTGGGTGAGATACATGCAAACTGTGTCATTTCCTTAAAGAGCTGTATAAAGGCAGAGAACAAGGACTTCTTTGTGTACTGGTGTGGATAAATTTCTTTGTAAATGTAATGAAGTGCTGCTCTGCAATCTGTAAGAGCATAATTTGTATGGTTCCTGTAGAGACACCCAGCAACTGATGTGCTAAGGGCTTCTATGACTTTGAACACCACAGCTGTCAGTGATGGTTTTTCATAGAAGTTATTTTAAGGCAGAATTGGCTTAAAAATTGGGGGTTTTCCGCCTCTGTTTCTGCTTGTCCTGCTGTCAGTCTGTGCATCGTGTGCCAACACTGGTTGCTTGGAATAAGTCTTCTTCCTCAAGCAGTTGCAGCTTCATAAGACAACCTTCTCAAAATGTTTGGGGTATTTGGGTTTTTTTGGTTTGGTTTTCTTTCCTGAAATGTAAGAAGCCTTCAGAGAGGAATTCTAAGTAGTGAGTGGTGTCTACAGGTGTTTGGTCTGGTGGCACAGAATGAGGTCTTCAAGCCTGAGCAGCCTCTTTGGCCTCCTCCAGCTCTGCCTACTGCCAAAAGGTGGTCAGTGGTAGCTGCTTTGGAGTAGGGCCTGGAGAACCTTCAGGAATACAGTGCTACAGTCACGTCCAGTTCCTCTCCAGGCCTTGTGGTTTGGGGTACTGTCAGTAGCAGGGTCTCTGAGTTGCTCAGAAGAGACCTGCTTTTATTCCCAGGAATATAGTCCCATTCATACTGCTCCCACAGACAGAAGGACTTGATCAAAAGTGTCTTGTGAATTTTCATTTTTATGGACCTGTCAAGTAATATGTCATTTCTACACAGCTGGAATTTGTTGGGAGTCTCCCATAAATACTGCTGTACTGAGCCATCCTTTCATTGGTTGTGTTCCTCTGTGTCCTCCAAGAAAGCTGAATTCATCAGAACCAAAATCAGTGCAAAATCATGGCAATACTTCAACCACAAGGAAAAAAAAAAAAAGATTGAGCAAACACATGATTTGGCAAAAAAAAAGCCAGACACATCTGACAGGGCTGTCTTCTGCCATTTAACACCTGCAGAAGGTAATTGGTCGTGAGGGACCTCCCAGATTATGTCTGTATGACCACAGCAGGAACTTGAAAATTAAATCAAGCATCTCCTGAAAAGCTCCAGGTGATTTCAGAACACCTGCAGGAAGTATTTTTCCAAAGCACTGGTACATCAGAAAACATCTGATGAGCTGCTCCCTTGTCAGGTGTCAGGCACCGTTTATTTCCAGCGCATTCATGTTTTACCATCCAAAGTTTAAACTGTGTTTGAGTGAGGGCTCTCCATGATAAGGAGCAACAACATGTCCTCCTGCCTTTAAAGAAATAAAATTTCTAGTCCAGGACCCAATCCTATTGTTATCTGAGTGCGTGTTTAAATGGTTACATCTTTCCTGATGTTTCTAACTACTTCAGTCAGTTTCTGAGTTTTTTAATTGCACAAGAGACTGAGTTAATAGTGCATTATTTTTAATCAGTTCATTTTTATCTGGCTTCAGAATTCTGAACCAAATTATCACCATCACCAACTAATTACTGGTTTATAATAATTTCACAGTGTGGAGTCTCCAGTAATCCAATATGCATTACCTACAAAACAACACTGTGCTGTGTCACCTCAGGGATATTGGCTGTGTTGCTGGCTGAGTTTCAGAGCACCAGATGAAGAAACCAAGGCTTATTTCCCCTGAGTTTGGATTTGCATGATTAGTTCTCTGTATGTTACCCTGAGAATGGACATCAAGTATCGAGAGAGAATTGCTTTCAAACGATTCTCTTTTTGCTTCCCTGCTTCTGAAGCACCTTTCCCTGCAGGCAGCATTACACTTCAACCTATTTGGTACTTCTGGTGACACAGCAGGCACAGATGTCCCCATGCAGGTACTGTCAGCAATCGCAATAATTTTATATACGGGTACAAGAAAGCTCAGGATGCTGCAGTGTTGATGAACTATGCCCACCACCAGAGTTGGTAGCCAAAAGATTCTGATTCCTCATGTAGGATCCAGACCAGAGAATCTCAAGTTTCTGAAGTTCAGTTCTTCATGCTAACAACTGCTCCATGCCAATGTGAGGAGTAATTCCATTCTCTTCTGGAACACAGAATAATTTGTAGTAGCTGTTTAGTAGCACTGTACCACAGCTGACAGCGAACAAAGCAGCTGTGTGTGCTATGACAGCAATACCTACCTTGGTCACTGATTTATTCCTTCTGCAAGCCGCTCTCGAGCTGCTTGTATGCACCTTTCCTCAATGGATCTTTCCTCCTACTGATCCGAAGATCCTACTGATGAGTTGTCTTTCAAACCTGCCTTCTAGGGACACAGTGCTGGGATCCTGGTCTGGCGAGGGTTTACTGTCCACAGCCTTCCCTTTTAGCCACTGGAAATACTGGGGAATACAGGGGAATTTCAGTGCCGTTCCCAATTCATCATTTTTCTGTCAGTTAAATTAGTATAGTCACATTCTTGCCTTGCTAAAAGCAGGTGATAGAGAAGCTGCGAGCTTCTATTCGTGGTACTGATAGAAGTATTCGCACACTTGCTAGGAGGAGTAACCCAAGCTAAACTCGACAGTTTCAATCCTGGTAGTAAAAAAGACAGACGTGAGTGCAGACTGGTCACTGACATCAGTGTCCAGCATCCAAAGAGGCTCATGGTGCTCACATTTAAATCAACCTGTATTAAAACTAGCATGGTCAGATTTCCTGTGCTGCAGTCTGACCTCCCACCTTAGAAGAGACACACATTTTAGAGTACAATGCTACTTCTTCAGAATTAGAAGTTAGCAGTGAATAAAAATGACATACATAATGAGTGATCTTGATTACTTGATTAGCCAGCAGGAAAAAGAGTAGAAATCTGAAAGAGCATCTCTGGGTATCAGCATGAAGCTTCAGCTGATGCAAAATGGTCCAACCCTCTCTTGAGAACACATAAATTTTCAATGTGTTATTTGTAGCTCACATTTGGGAAGTGTGGCAAGAAGAGGTGGCCATTATTGGATTCATTATTCTGATGTATTATTTAGAAGACTGTTTATACCCATAGACAGATAAAAGGAAAATTAGCTTTCTAGAAGCAACATTTTGAAGTTTGTTCAGGAGTTTTGAATTTCGGGTCTGATCTGCCTTGGCTGAAGACAACAGGGATTATGTCGCCAATGTCATTAGTATTAACCCTTTCAGGCCTAGATGTTTCTCACTACATTAAACATTTGCCATTGATTTAATCCTGTATTTACAGAGATAGATGGGAACTTGGTGCCTGAGAGACCACTTCATCCTGCTAGGCTGATAATAGCCTGCTTTCCTTGGAAAGCCTTTACTTTGTTCTGCTGTTAAATGCTGTTAGATGTTCTTTGTTAAATCTTGTGTGTTTATAATGGCATAATCTGCTGCTGTGAATCACTGAGGGAGCAGATGGCAGAGAATTCAAGTACCTATCTCCCTCTGATGCCCCTGGCAGTGAAGCGTCCAAATATCTTCATAGATTTGAGCCTAAGAGCTATGCCAGAATGCAAACAAAGGAATCTTTAATCTTAAACATTGCAGCAGTTTGCTGATTGTGCACAGTCTCTCAGACCCCACAGGTTGTTTGCTCTTACTGCTCTGGAGTGTGTTAGACTCCCAAAGGGACAGAGCAACATTACTAATTTATACTAATCACTCTAAAAATAACAAAAAAGCTGTGGAAAAATATCAGGGAAGAGACAATGGAAAAGCACAACTATCCTGTCTGCTCTTCCAACCCTAAAACATACCACATCGCAGTGAAAATCTCATTTTTAATGAAACAGGGTGACAGAACTTTGTAAGTATTCTGAAAGATGTCAAAATTTTTCCCTCTCTACTGTTGACATCTTACACAGGAGAAGTAAAGCTGTTCTTGTACTTTCAGGAAAGAAGTCATGAGTTACTGCTGTAATTATAGTTATTATTTAAGAGAACGTCTGTTCCAGGAGCTGGAAGTTGATGTACAATCGAATGTCACTACTAAGGTGCAGTTTAAGTATTAGATTAAAATAAATATTCAAGGTACGGGCAATGGGTAGTGGAAGGAAGTGCCTTCCAAAAGGATGAACTGAGAATAGATTAAGTCCATGACGGTGGTATGGTTGAAAAATATTTTCCCAAAGGTTTCTTCATCAAACCAGAACAATCCAAGTCTGATAAATTGTTAATAAAAAACCCAAAAGGGGCCATCTGTGATGGAAAGAGGTATCTATGTTTGATCACTGGATTTTTTGGCTTTATGCTAAAGTTACTGGATGAGACTGAACACACTGACCATGCAAGAAGTTGTGACAGTCTCTTATCTGTAAGACAAGGGAATATATGCTGTTCTGTCTCTGTTAAGGTATGCAAATGTGAGGAAGTGATGTTTTCAATCTGATTTCAGGCCCATGAAAGTAAAGAAATCCAAACACAATGACACAAATAAGAGACAAAAATAACTATTTACATGAGCTGTTATTTGTTTACCCTGCAGGCAGAACTCCCATCAGTTTAAAGTCATTTACACACAGCTTAGGACTGAAAAGTCTTGTATCTGTCCAGATTTTTGTTTGCTTTTGTAATGTCTACATTTGCCTACCTCTTATCTTATTCCCTTCAAGTATTTGCTGCACTTGCAATGTGTAACAGAAACCGTGTCCATAAATGCTGACAGAAATCTAACAACACTAAGCTTTCCACTGATAGCATAAAGTTGCACCTCCTTGGCATGGACTCTTGGAAGGTCTATTTACAGATCATATACCTGAGGTGAATTCTTACACTGCCAGAAGTAGGGCAATCCTGGAGTTTCATAGAGAAGACTCTAATGATGTTTTAATTTAATCACTCAATGTAATATTGGAGTTAGTGGTCCCTTGGATTCAAACATGGTCAGATTGCAGAAAGCTCTTTGGACTGTCCTTCAGCTAGAAAGATTCCTAGTTACTTGTACACACTTGCACCACTGAATGCTTTAAGGACTGCTGCCTTTTACAAATACCTCAGAAGAGTAGTTTTTAAATACATCCTTCCTGTGACTGACATGTAGCATGACAGTTTTGGTTTTTTTGTTATACTAGACACTGCCAGGGAGATATTTTGTTTCTTATAAAAGTTCTTCTGTGTTTTATCTTTGCTTAAAGGTACAACTGTAATTGTTTTCTTCAGCATGAAGACCCTCTCTCAGGCCCATGCAGTCAAGGTAACCTATTTCCAACTGTTTATTAGGAGATTTAACTATTTGTTTGAGGAATTCTTAGCATCTTTTCTTGAATGAAAGCAGCAGCAGCAGCTCAACTCAAAACACATCCATAATCATTTAATGAAAGTACCCATATCATCACCTTATTCACATGTCCAGGTAATACTTTAATTCAAAATCTGCAGCTGTAGACTTGAACAGATGTCTCACTGACTGTTAGCAGTCTCAAATTGGAGTTATTCTGATTTAGATCCTGATTCTGATCAAAAAAGGCTACAGACATTTTCTGTGACCAACATTAAATACCATGAGAGGGTTATGAAATGGATTCCATGTGATGGTGTCTCCAGCCAGGCCTTCAGAATTTCTAGTCAGTTTTAGAATTTGGCTTGACTGATTTCATTAAAAGGCAGTAATTTTGTCAGAAAACCACTTGATAAAAATCCAACTGTCTCTGAGCTATGTTTCTAATGCATTTTGAAATCTTTTGACTTAATGTATTTTAGTTTTGTCTGCAGCTACTTGAGAAATGTAAGAGGGAACAGCTTGTTTCCTCTGGAATTGAGATACTATTTGTGAAATAGCCTTTCCAGGATCTGATGAGTCATTGATGAAAGGAGGAAGTTCATTTAATGTGATCCCATGAAATCTGCAGAAAGAAAACTGAGCTTTCAGTTTGTCTGAAATCAAGGCGAGAGCTGATAAAGTTAGGGAGCATTAAATATGAGATCCTCAGCTGCCACATGAAACAAACTCTTTCCTTTTGTTATGATTTTGATGGCACTCAAAGTCAAAAATGATATCTGGATTGTCAAAGGTCTAGCATCAAAAACTGCTGAGCCAAACTCAGTCTGTGCTGGAAACAAGTACTGTATGAAGTGCTTAGTTTAGTCTCATGTAATTAACTCTGAGGCAGAGCCATCTCCATGGTAGTAGGGGACCTGGCAGTAAAGAGTGCACAGATGGCAAGTCTAGGGAGTGGGACATCAGGTGCTCACCTAGAACAGTTCTTTCCTGAGCATGCTTAGGGTCCAATCTGGCTGTGAATCTGAGGTGAAGCCAGACCCTGTTTGTGCTTGTGCACATCCAATGGTACCTCTGGAGTGCAGGCACAGGCATGGAAAGGACATGCTGTGCAGCACTTTTCACCCCAGCTAGCTCAGTTCACAAGTCCTGCATGGCCATGCTGGAAGGTAATGCTGCTGTGGGGGCACAGGAAACCTATGGGCCAAGTTCAGCCCTGGAAATCATCTCCCCTGACTGCAGTTGGTGTTGTTGGATCAGCACTGTTGGGAGGGGTCCCACTGATGGGATTTGCTGACTCTGGCTAACAATTGTTTATTTTAATGTAGACAAGGTCAGAGGCTTCGTCTAGGACCCTTATTATTAGACATGAACTCTTACTGGAGCCTTCATTTTATAGACTACACATCTGTAGTCAAGAAACCATTCAAAAAAAGACCATCTCTTAATTTTTAACTGTTGAACCCTAGTCGGCTCAGACAGCTTTCATTCATCAGAATATAACTGTTATTTTTCCTTCTAGGCCTTTTCAGCACATTCTGCCATGTTCAGGCCTGCCCTCCAGTGGACGTGTTTTCTGCACTTAAATTAAAAAAAAAGTCAGAAATTAAATTTCTGACTTAAATTTTCTATAAGAAAAAGCATTATTAAAAAAAAAAACAAAAACAACAACACAAAAACTCCAAAAAACCCAACCAAAATCATGCAGTACTACTGAAAAAGCTGAACAGGAGATAGGTGTAGTGAGCCTTTGCTTTGCTTCTCTGAACAAACGGTTTTGTGGTAACAAACACAACAGAAACAAATGCAGGAACTGGAAAGAAAGGGTTTTTCAGCTATAAGCTAATTTCCAGGATGAAAAAAAGATGCAAAAGATTTTGAACAAAGAGAAGGACCAGGGCTTCTTTTGTGCTTCCAGTTTGAAATCAACAATGACTTTATTTGCCATGGTGCTCAGAAGAGAAACACTTTTTAAGTAAACAGAATCTAAGTCTTTTTCATACTCATTCTGTTGAGAATAGCTCATCTCCTCTCACCATATATTGTTGGAAAATGGGGCAGGACAGGCTTCTATTACTACTGCTAGGCTGGGAATCTGACCCAGCTATTGTTGAAGAAGCATCCTCAGATTGTGTTTATTTAAAACAAATGGAATATTTTAGCCTTTTGCAAAAGAACTCGCCTCAAAAAGAGTTAATGGTTCAGTGGGGTGGACGTTGCCCTTGCCTTAAGATGTAATGGAAAGCACAGGCTGTGATCCTGTCCTGTAGGAAGATAAGGGGGCTTTTCACCCCACCCTGTTGCTGTGGGATATGGGAATGTGAGAATGGCTATAAGGTTCAGACCAAGAGTTATCCTGGTATCCATAAGCAACCGCTTAGGGGAGGGTAAAGACAAGCACTTACAATACTCCCCCAAAACTCTCCCAAACTGTTCTCATTTTAGGGATTTCCTGAGCCTGATGTACTTACTAAACCTCAGCAAACTTCTCTCAGTACTTGTTCATTCTCTCCGTGAATCCATGTGATTTTTTGCTGTTCCATTTTCCTTTGTCAAGGAGCTCCAGAGTTCTGTTACCATGGCATAAAGAACCTTCTCTCATGCTTTCCACAAAGATTCACAATTTTTCTTTCATGTGGGGAAGAATGGCAGGACCATTGCTGCCTTGGAGTTTTTCTGGCTCTTCTCTCTCCCTCTCATTTATTTTTTTTTTATTTTAAAAACATTCTGCTTTTGCACCTACTCTGTCTATGGTTCCCAGTGGATGCAGTTTTGACTATTGATGGGCTGCAGGGCAGCATGTATCTTAGTTATTTACACGTAAATTCAATGGTAGTGTCAAACTTTAGCTGATGTTCCAGTGATTGGTTTGCTTCTAGGAGAACAGAAGTCTTTAATGATATCAATAAGGAAAAGGATAAAAGCAAAATGTGCCTTAAATCTTTAAATTAGAACTATGATGAAGAAATAAGGGTGGAAAAAGTTTTAATTTTTTAAAAAAATTATAGTATATGAAACTCAATTTTTTTATTAATTCTCTTGAGCAGAAGAGGAGGAATTTCTAATTATTATTTTTAACAAAATAATTAACCTTTTTCTTTTCTGTATCAACAGGCTTTTCCATGGGTGACTGTTGGAGTCAGAGGCCTGTAAGAGAGTGGAAACTGATTGGAAGGAAGGGGGAAAGAACGGGAGCTATGATAGCCTAAGGAAGGTAAATCCTTCAGTGAAAGACCACCAAATTCCCATAAAGAAATAAAGAGAAAAATGCCTGTTTATAGGATAACATATTCTTCTAGCTGCAGAGAATTTATACCTCCAAGGAAAGTAAAATAGAGGTCAGAAAACTGAGTTTATACTGAGCCAGGGAGAACAGCAGGAAAGCAGACCTATTTTTCTGATGTCCAGAAAACAGCAGACATATGCTTTCTGCAATCTTTCTGGCAAGCTCTCAGCTGAAGGGATGAGTAACCATAATGATATTTTCCATTTCTTTGAGAGCATTCTGTTCACACCTTTACCATAAAATGCTGTTCTTGGAAAAGCAGATCACTCCCAGCCATGAACACTCTCAGTCACTGTCTTCTTTTGTGTTATTCCTATAGCACCACATGAAGCTGAACAGATGACTCAGTTTCAAATCCAAAGGCAACAGTCACATCCAAAGTTTGACTTCAGTAATTTGATTTGTACCCATCATGACTTTTTTGCCATAAATATTTCATGTCCAAAACAAGTAGCTATAGTGGAACAGGGATCTCTGTGGAGACCTTGCTGCTGCTGTCAGGAGTAAACTTGTTAAAGACACAGGAACTGAAATGAATCTCTCTCAATCAGCTTTGTGTTTTCTGGTCTGGGATATGTCATCTTCTTATGCCCAGTGCCAGACCTATAAACTTGATTTTCCATTCTTTCTCTTTACCAATAAAGTCTTTCCTGTTTCAACATCGTTCCCTGCTTGTGAGGAACTACAGACACTTGTGCCTTCCCACTGCAGGGGGAGAGTTTCACCTCTCATTAACAAAATACTTCCTCAGAAAAAAAAAGTTCTGTTCCTTAAATTTCCTGTGTATTAAATTTGACCTGGTAATGGATGGTTATAAATGAGCGCAGTGAGTCTGAAGTTTTAGAAACGGAGTGGCAGAAACTAGAGGATTTTTTTAGGCAAATGGTGCAAGTACATGGTGAAAGCATAAGAATTTGATGCCCAGGCTCCAATTGCTTGCACAGAAATACTACTTCCTAAACATCTGTTTGTGAGCATTTAATATGCAACAGTTGAATTTATTGGGAGGTTATATGTTTTGGGATTTTTTAAGCCTTGGACATCTAATCACATGAACAGTAAGTGAACTCCAGTTAGCACAAGCCCAGATGCAGAGCTGGCTTCTGTGATTCAGTAATGCTCTCTCTCCTGCTGTCTGAGCAAAAGTCCACAAAGACACTTCTAACATTGGTTTGGAAACCAGAGATCAGCTAGGATTCCTCACTGTACTACCAAGCCAATTGTTTAACTTCTCTACCCCAGTTTTTGTTCTTGGAAATGGCTTTTAATAGCATTAGTGTTAGGTATATTGAACTGCAGGTCAGACAATCAGCTGCTCTGTATTAATTTGGCTCCACTAAATGTAATGGAGCCAAAATAGTTTGCAATGGCCCATGATGTGTTTCTGGATACTTGTTCTGATATTCCTCAGTGCTAAGCACTTGCTTACCTTCTATGCATTTCTCTTTTTACCCATAGCAAGAACATCTACCCTTGACTACCAATCTCAGTTTACCACTTAAATCCTTACTTACCACTTACCAATTGCCAAAGTCTTTGGGAAGAGTTTTCCCTAGGACATTACTTAGAGATCCTCCCATACCAGCCAGGATACCTGCACCTTCACAAAAGTGAAGTAGGAAAGACTTGGAAAATTTGGGCTATTTTGCAAGGCACTTGCTGTCAGTGGCTGACCTGAGCCAAGTGCTCAGCATCAGGTGGGATGCTGCCAGATTAACACAGGACTGGTGATGGTGTCTCTGTTCTTGTCACCAATAAAATATCTGTGTAAATCTTAGCTGTGTTCAGGACTGCTGACACTTAAACAGATGCCGGAATTTCAGTCCTGGCCAGCAGAGGCCACTAAGAGATTGTAGAAAGAGCTGTACAAGACCCTGGAGGCCTTGTACTTCAGCATGCTCGCTGCTGGAGAGACAGCATCTAGGATGAGGATCAGGATTTTTACTAGAAAGAAGGAATCACTGGAAGGTTTTTCAAACTTTCCAAGATTTTTAAAATAATCTTGGAATGAATATTGCTTTTGCTGCTGCTCTGCATTCTAGGTGGACTGCTACTTGTCAGCAATGAGCTGGAGCAGGTGCAGAGGGAAAAAATCTTTATAAAAAGAGGTCCTGTATACTCTTTTCCTTGTGCCCAGTGCTAAGGAGGATTGTGTGGCTACACCATGCAGTTTGGTGCAGTTATCTGAAGTCAGGCTGTCAGCTCACTTGTGTCAGGGTTTAATGGTCACCTGTCACCCCTTTTGGACAGACAGTAGTAAAAGCTCAGTTGTAGCCCCATGGGCTTTGAATCTGCTGAGCTTACTGTAATCTCATGTTCCTATTGATGGGGATTTTGTGTTTGTGAATGGCAGTGTTAGCTTATTCCCTAGCTGTCTTTCCTCAAGTTTTTCTCAGTCCCTTTGGTTTTTATAAAATCCATGCCATAGCATCACTTCTTCCCCCTGTCAAAGCAAATAATTATTTTGTGCATAACTTTGTTCAGTTCAGGGTGCACATTGCTGCAAAGAGAGAAACATTGAGTAAAGGAAGTCAGTTTTGGCATAGTAACCTACTTCCACAGTACTGTGCAATTCCTTTGTGTCTTCAGTTTGTTTGTGTGCTGCAAAGGCTGATGTTATGCTAAGAAAAGTCATCTGAAAATTCACCCAGTGCACGTCTTCAAGTGCAAAACTGGCACAGAGCAGTTCTGCCTGCTCGAAGAGGTTTTAAACACTATTGAATTCAGCACTGATTCTGCCATGAATAGGTTTTCTACTGACTTTTCTGAAGCTTTGAAGACAGCCCTTCCCTAAATTCAGGTCTTCATTTTAGAACATCAGCCCTTTGCTGAAAGCACACCCTGGAAACAGGTGGCAGAAGCTCTTCAGAGGGAGCTCCTCAGTCAGGCTGTGTGTATTTCCCTTTCTCAAAGAAATGGTTAAGCACACTAAGCAGAAACTCAGCAGGAGCTGGGAGGTGCAGCCTTGCAGGGAGACAAGATGCTGTCATTGCTCCTTGGCAATATCTTGGCTCGGGGAAAGTGGCTTCTGACTGACTGAATTCCCAGCCCTGCACCAGCCTGGCTGTGCCACTGCAAACTGTGCCATCTTTGGCAGCCCACACTCCAAGTGGGAGATGGCAGGCAGGTGTTCCTGTGTCAGGATCCATTATGGTGAAAGGATGTTGAGCACGCAAAACTGCAAACAGCATTCCTCACAGCTTCACCTTCATTGCTCCTGCCGTTCCTCTGTAGGTCTGAATCTGATCTGTGCCCCATGCTGTGTCAAGCACAGAATACAGATATGGAGAGTCCTCTGGCAAACCTGCGCTTTAAGTGGACTTCATTAAAGGTGCTGTTATGGCTGAACCCTGCAGTGGATAGAAAGGAGCAGAAAGTGTCACGCTTTACCCCCCTTTCATTCTGGGGAAAGAAAGTAGCAGGCGATGTATCCATGCTTCTTCAAAGCCTGGGTGTAAAAAACAGTAGTGGCATAGGAATGGTGTTACTAGATAAAGCATAGAACGATAGAATAATTTAAATTGGAAAAGACCTCTAGGATCATCAGATCCCATCAGTAACATAGTGCTGCTGGGTCCATCACTAGCCATGTCCCCAGGTGCCACATCTACATATCTTTTAAGCCACATCACCAGGATGGCGACTCATTCACTTCCCTGAGCAACCTGTTCCGGTGTTTGGGAATCCTTTTAGTGAAGAAAATTTTCCTAATATCCAATTTAAAGCTTTCCTTTTGCAACTTATGGCTGTTTCCTCTCATCCTGTCATGTATTAGAAAATACAAACACCCGCCTCCCTACAACCTCCTTCCAGGTAGTTTTATAGAGCAACAAGGTCCAGTTTATCAAGAAACCCGTGTGTTTTGTGACACTTCAAACAGAAAATGCCAGCTAAACAAGATATAGGCCTCCAAGAAATGTAAACAGAAAGTTTCTTCTTCCTGGTTTCACCACTGGTGAGGAGGTGCCAGCTGGGTCAGTAGTTCTGTAGTTCATGAATTATCTTTCTCCACTGCTTGACATTTTTAATGTGACTCATGAAGGCTGAGCTCTCAAATTCAATAAGAAGATGTTTTTGTGAGCTCAGTCAAGTCTTTTAAGCACTTAAAATACACCAAGATGTACATTGTACAGATTAGAGACTAAGCTATAAATTATTAATAAGCTTGTTCTGGAAATTCATCATGCACTTGAACGGCAATTTTTACAGTCTGATACATGTCAGTAGCCTGTACCAGCAGGCTATTTCACTCAGCAGAATCAAAAAGGATTTAAAAGGAGGTGAGACAATTTTTTCCCAGGGTTTTCTTGCTTGCTTTTCACTAACTGACGTAACAAAATCTACAAAATATTGTATCCTCCAAGAAATCTGTTGTGCTATTTTTAGACTGAAGATAGTGTATCTTGCGCTCACAAATCCTGTTGCAGATACAATTGTTCAAACAGAAAAATGGGATAAATTTATGTTGTAACAATGTCAAAATTTAAAACAAACAGATTTAACAGGCTTTACTTCTGAGCTTAAAATGTATAGTACAATAATAGAAGTTGTACTTGGCAAAGACTTTAAAAAGAAAACTGAAGTTTCTCTTGCTCATTGCAGCTCTGCTGATTCTGTTATTTGTAAAAGACAGTCTAAGATTTGACTTTTCTGGTGAGAATTTATTTGTCCTCAACCCAGATTATAAATGTTATAATGTTCAGCAGGTGGCACCACTTGCCCACAGCCAGTGCAGGCTCCAGAATGACACCAAGTTGTGCTGGTGTGTCTTGTCTGAGATCATTCTGAGTCACTCCCAGAACCAGGAAAGCTCCAACCCACAGAGCATCTCTGGAGGCACTGGAAAACACACTCCTCACTGTAGGGAAGTTAATTTTTTCCCACTCTCTGTTGCCATCATAAATTGTGTTCTTTCACATTCTTGTGCCTCATCTTTGCAGTTACATAATTTGTGTCTATACAAGACAGCTTTTCTCAGTGTTCTGCTAACCCAGCTGTCCACTGTGACTTGCAGTGCCAGAGCAGAGCAGGATCTGCTGGCAGGGAGGGCAAGGCTGGCTAAAGGACACTGGGCCACACCACCCTTTTACCTCCTGTGGTGGATACTCTGCATCCTGCTGCCCTGCCCTCACATTAACGACCCTGCTGTAAAAGAACACATAGATGTGTGAAATAAATTGCTGCTACTGGTTTTGGTATATTGACAGTTTTTCAGTGCCTCTCTGCTGCCCGTTGCACAAAAGCAGTGAGGAGCCATGAGCCAGGCAGAGGTGAGGCACTGTATAGGGGAGTGAGCTTTGTGGGGCAGAGCCCTTAAAAATAAGGGTAATGTACTCCCAGCCTGGCTTTGCATATATTCCCAACTAAAGCCCTGGTTTTGGAGTCTTCTGCATGTGATTATTTTTCACATGAGAAGAAATCCATTAGCTTTACCAGTCCCGCCCAGGTTTAATAGATAGTACCAGTTAGGCCTAGGTTGGTAATTTTTATGTCAATGGGATGATTCCCAAAACAGAACATACATATATAATTATTTTCATGACCAAATCTCCGGTCACTATAATACTCCTGGCTGAACAATGTAACTCGGGCTCATTTGAGCTGCCTGGCTAATATTTCATTTTTGGACAGAACCAGCCAGAATGAAGGAGCCACAGCTTTCCCTGGAGAAATGCACTCCAGACTTGCTTAAGCACAGACAGCAGGAGTAGATACAAGGCATTTGCCCTATGATAGGTGTGGATTTGGCTTTGCTTGGCAGGGTGAACAATGCATGGATGGACAGCAGGAACCCAGAGGAAACTAAACAATAAATAATGCTTTGTCAAGTGACTAGGAGAGCCAAAAGGGGCAACAGCTTTAATCAAGTCTTGATGCAAAAGTCATTCTGTTAATGCAAGGAGTGAGGTTTTATCCTTATGTAACTGTTTTATATTTTGCTGTGGATGCACAGAGAAAAAGCATAGTGCACCTCTAAGATTTGCTAACATTTAAGAGGGAATTTCACAGTGTTCACAAACCCTGAAGCCAGAGGAAAGTTAATTTAGAAAGTCATCTTCAGTAAACCCTTTGATAGCTTGTTGTTGTGTGCTTCCATTGATATTTTGGATTAATTCCTTTGCATGTTCTCTATAGTTAAAAGAAAAGCGTTGGCAGTTTTTCATAACTCCCCACCTTTAATATGGGTTGCCTTAGTTACCGTGGCCAGCTTGAGAGACAGCAAATTTAGTACTAATACATTTTCAAAGCTCTGCACTTTCTGTAAAATCTCTACGTCATAGTCAGCTACAACATATGCTTTTATCATAGCATTAATAAGCACAGTGGTGATGTCTACTTGAGTTAAATAAGGGGTGAAGATTGTCACAGGCCAGAACAATAGTCTTGGGTCATTACCTTAGTGACTGTCTCGTGTATATTGGGAGAAACAGGTTGTGGGATTTCCCTGTAATTGAAAATAAGGTTGGCTTCAAGTGTCTCAGATATCTGGTGCTTGGAAGCAGCTTGCTGCAGTCAAGATCATAATTTCCCCTGCAGGAAACTGATGTCTTAAGTTGTGCTCTTGATTGGTGATTCAGTATTTCCTCTGACACTTCAGAAAATTGGAGGAAACATTCTTTAAAAGGTAACTACCATCCTTCATAAACAGAATTAACAGTGCTCTCAAAGGCTATTGATTTATCTTGTTCTCATGAGCACATTATTTGACTACTTGAGAACAGCTCAAATAGTTTATTTATTAAATTAGCAGATATGTATTTCACTGCAGCCCCAATATTTTTCCCGCTCAATAAGTTCCCACTTGGTGATGCTTCTAAACTGCATGGCTCTCTGAGTTTGAGCTAATTATCTTGAACTCAGTAAGAGTAGTAATGTGAAGGAGGAAAACATTGTATTTGCCTTTTATTATGTCTTCTGGTAGAAAAAGCAACTTTCTAAGTCTTCAAATCACTAAAAGAGCCTCCTTTTTCTCAAGTAGCTTCTGTTTTTCTGAAAGGACAGACTTTAGGGCTGAGTTTATCCATGTGAAGTTTCACCCCATAGCTGAAATGACGTACTGAAAATGTTTTACAAAGCTTTAAATGACAGTGGAGAAAACAAGTCAGCTTCATCCTTTGGTCACAGTTAGAACAAAACCAGCTGTGTTTTTGCACATAAACATATCTCCTAATACATGTAATTGTGCTAACTAATCACTGTGTGTTTTTTAATGTATAGCATCAAGAGGGCAAGTACTCCTTCATCTGCTAGATCCATCAGTTTCTGGACTTTCCTTCACAGCTTTACAAACAGAAATGCCCTCTGGTCCATTTTCTTCTCAGTGGTGATATGAGTTGCTGGTTAGAGAGACTTACAAGCCCAGGCATTTTCTGCAGTCCTTTCTCCTCAGCCTTCCCCAGCCTCCATAGCTGTTGTGTCCATGATGCTAAGGAGCACATTTGTGGGCCTTTTCTTTGAGAATTTACCTAATCCCTTTTGGGACCTGCTAATACCATCTGCCTTGCAGCCTCCTCCAAGTCCTAAAGGTTCACTGTCCACTGTGTAAAGGAGTACTTCCTTAAGTGTGTTTGATAATCTTACATCTTTGCAACACTCCAAGAAGAGCACATTCATCCTCATTTGACAGTAGGGAAAGATTACATGGGTCGTTTCCAAAAGCGCCTCTTAATAGATGTCTCATGCATGAGTTTGTCTAATGTGAGGCATCTGAGTTTTCAGATGCCTGAACTGATTTCTATCCCAGATCAGTCATGCACAATGATTAACATACAAATGAGGATCACTTGCGGTGTTGTTTGATTTATAGACTGACTCATAATTAAATACTAATTCCATGGCAAAGCGGAGGCCAAACCTAGTTCTCCTAGTCACGGTCAACTTCCTTTTCTTGGAGGTTTTTGTCTGGCTCATCATTTGTTATCTTGTGCAGCCATTATCAAAAAGGGGCCACAATGAAATCTGGCATCATTCACTGGTGTTCCAGACTTATCCACTGAACAAAGAGTGGCATTTGCCTGATCCAGGCAAAAACTGCAGGAAAACTGCAGTGGAAAACAGAGTATAGAAGTGTAAAATTACAGCCTGTCTGTTAAGGCACGAACAGAAATGTAGGGAATTAATACTGCTGGGGGGGAAAAGCATCTCAAAAAGTGTCTTGTAGTCCCTTAGAAAACATGTAATATGAGGAACAGCTGAGTGAGCTGGGTTTGTTTGGTCCTGAGGAGCCTCAAGGGGGACCTCATTACTCTCTACAACTACATGGAAGGAGATTGTGGTGAGGTGGGGGCTGGTCTCTTCTACCTTGCCCACAGCAAAAGGACAAGAGGAAATGGCCTCAAACTGAGTCAGGGGAGATTCAGATTAAATATTAGAAAAAAAATTTTCACAGTTAGGGTGGTCAGGCATTGGAGAGATTGCCTAGGGGCAGGGGGACCCCTGTGCTCCGGGGGCTCGGGCTGTCGCCATGCACCCCTCGGCCGCCCCCCGGCCCGCCGCGCTGCCCCGCCTGCTGCTGTCGGGCGCGGCGCGGGCGCTGCTGTGGTTCGGGCCCGTGTACCTGGCCGGGTACCTGGGGCTGAGCGGCAGCTGGGTGCTGCTGGCGCTGGCGCTGTGGCTCTGCTGGGGACACAACCG
>WBMV01009093.1:14108-87531 GCA_013396655.1 Campylorhamphus procurvoides | reverse complement strand
GAGCTGGGTTTGTTTGGTCCTGAGGAGCCTCAAGGGGGACCTCATTACTCTCTACAACTACATGGAAGGAGATTGTGGTGAGGTGGGGGCTGGTCTCTTCTACCTTGCCCACAGCAAAAGGACAAGAGGAAATGGCCTCAAACTGAGTCAGGGGAGATTCAGATTAAATATTAGAAAAAAAATTTTCACAGTTAGGGTGGTCAGGCATTGGAGAGATTGCCTAGGAAGGTGGTGGAGTCGCCATCCCTGGAGGTGTTCAAGAGACATCTGGATCTGGTGCTGGGTGCTGTGGTTTAGGGGTTACAGTGAAAGTGCCGGGTTGACGATTGGACTTGATGGTCTTAAAGGCTTCTTCCAACACCGGTGATTCTCTGATTCAATGATTTTCAAAATCTGACGCTTCACAAAATCCCCATCAAAATCAAAAGAGGAGAAGTGCAAAATGAAGTAGGAAAGCAGCAAGTGTCGAGAACCAACAGGTTGTGCCTTGCCTCACGTCCTTCTATTCTAGCACCGACCGACCTGCCGCGGTGGTGCCGTAACACCGGTGAGCCGAGAGCCCTGAGGAGTAGGGCTGGGCAGGGGAGCGAGGCTGTCCCGGGGATGGGGGGATCGGGGCTGGCCGCCGCCTTCGCGCTGCTGGAGGACGAGCGGGAGGCGGTGTGCAGGGGCCTGGCCGCCCGGCACCTGCCGGCCTGGGTGAGTGAGCACCGGGCGGCGCTGCCCGCAGCATCCCGGCGGGACGCGGGAGCGGGACACGGAGCGGAGTGTCCCGGGGGAGCAGCCGGAGAGGCGGCAGTGATGCCACGGGCCGGGCAGTAGCGGCTCTGATCCCGAAGTCTTGCTCAGTAAAGCGAGAATTAATCTGGAAGTTGTTTTAGCCCGGGAGATGTGCAGTAAGCGGGTTTGTAAAGCAGACTGATGTATCGCCGGGGAAACCTCCTTTCAGTTCTGTGCTGTTGCATTGCAGGTATTTTGCTGTCGAGGGTACTTATTTCAGGCTTTCTCATCCAGCAGATTTTCTCCCTTTCAGTGTAATTTAAAAACATTCAGAAATATATAAACGTGATAGTCTCTGCCGGCTAAAACCCAAATATTTATCTTTAAAGAGCCATCTATGGTATGGAAAGCCAACCCCTGTTTGTTGTTCACATTTGTTTCTGGTCACTCCAGGTTTTAAAGTGAAGAAACTAGAAAATCTACCTGCACATTTTATTCTTGGTTATTTGTTGGGTAGGCGTGGTTGGCTAATGGAAAGTATGATGAGATGTTTGGGGGTTTTTCATTCATCGTCATTTGCTTAGCATTTAAAAACCCGCCAGGGACTGGTGGGGAAGTGCTTTTCTTGTAAGAAAGAGAATATCAAAGAGCTCTATTTGTAAGGAGTGTTGTATGGAGACATTTATAGTCGGCAAACTTTTATATAGCCTACAGCACTTGGCTCTCCTTAGTTCTGTGGGAAATGAAGGCAGCTGGCAGTTTTGAGGAGGGAGGCCAGGGTCTCCTGGCAGAGCTGGCGCAGGTCTCTGCACGTGTTCCCTCCTGCCAGGCACAGAAACCTCTCTGAATGAGGTTTCTGCTTGTTTGTATTGACAGAGCTTTAAAACAACTCACAGCATTAATGACTGTGGTGGTGTCAACTCTTGCCCTGATGCTGTGAGAGCAGTGTCGTGTTTTATCCTCAAGTGCCCTGAGTCGTGGTAACCAGAAATTGAGTCTCTTAGTCATTGCTGAAAAATCAGAGTCACCCTCCACAATGCACACAAACTCAAAAAGTTCTATTAGGTTTTGTGGTTGAACGTGTCAGGCTTCATTTGTGTGGGAGCAGGCAGTTGATGGAAACAATTATTGATTGCCATGTACTCAACCTTCCCAAGGCTGCCCCAAGCACAGGAGAGGTTTGGACAAATGGGGAAACTCCAGCAGAGCAGACCGAGATGGTCAGGAGCTGCAGCACCTGGTGTGTGAGGAAGGGCTGACACATCTGTGACTGTTCAGCCTCCTTCAGGAGAAAGGAAGGTTTAAGGGGTACCTCACCTCTGTCTCCCACAGCCCACAGAGAGGTAGTCAGACTCTTTTCAGAGGTCTGATTCCTGACTTCCAAATTCTTGGGGCCAGCTGCCAGAAGGCAGGATGTAGGACCCAAGAATAAAGGGGCTGCACCCCATGCTTTTAGTTTTATCATTTTGTTGCCACTTCTTTCCCTTTCTGTGTTGGTAACTTCTTCATCAGTTGGTGTTTGCTTCCACACCACACTTGTACTCAATGCATTTTTAACTCCTCAGTTTAATTCTCCTTCTGTTGTCTTCCTCTGTTGATCTTCTACTTCTCCTCTGTGCTGATCTTGGAGTCTGATTCTCACCTGATGTCTATTCAGATTATTCTCTGTGGTGTTGTCTTTTTTATCTTTCATTTTTGCCCTTTAGTGTTCATGAGTCTTTAATTGAGACAGCTCTAAAAATGTCCCTTGCATTCTTCTCTCCTGTCATGCAGAAGTGGGAGTAGGAATACAATTCAGCCTAAGGGGAGCATGGGTTGGATTTGCAGTGTTCTAATCCTTGGAAAGGTTCTGGAGGTGTGAAGCAATGGCAGTGTCTTGGAATTTGTAAATCTTTGTCTCTTCATGTGCTCTGTAGTAAAATGAGGGGATCCATCCAGTGTAAAGACCAATCATTGACTGTGCTGTTGGTTCAAAACTGTTCTCCCTAAGAGCAGTGCAGTGGCTTCTTCAAATGTGACTAAGGTTCTGCTCAGTCCTGGTATCAGTTGTTAGGAGATATTCATATTGCAGCCTTTCCTTCAGAGGGAATGCTGGGAGGGTTTCCCTAATCTACTCAACCATCTGTTTCAGGGAATTTTGGGGATTATTTTGCAGCGCCGAAACCAGCCAGTGAGTTTGGAATAGAGGCATTCCTGTGCTAGACAGTGTATGTAGGCAGGCAGTGCTTCCTTAGGAAACCAGGCTGGAAATATGCTTGTGGCAAGCAGAGTCAGATCTGTGCCTTGGAGAGTTGACACTTACTAACTTCAGCTTGTGCAGCCTTTAGCATGACCTCTGTAAAAGCAGGCAGTGCTCAGAGCAGAGGTACCAAAGCTTCCACCTTCACTTCAGCTCCTTGGGGTGGTGGCGACTTCTCCATATTGCATTTGCCACTGTTAGCAGGTTGCATGTGAGAGGACTCAAGTATGCTGTGTTCCTTCCTGATATTAAGCTCCTTTTACCAGAAGAAATATTACTGGGTACAGAACTGTCCTTTTAAAACGTTGCCTTTTAATTTCTTGTTCATGTAAAAGACTTGTTAGATGTTTTTTTTCTTTGCTTCTGTACTTGATAAGCTAAAAATCCTTTCCCTTAAAAAAAAACAAAAACAAAATCTCCAACAAAACCCAAAACAAAGAAGCAAAAACCAAATCCAAAGTCTGATGGATAGATTCCTGTGTTGTGTGAGACATGGTTTTTGTTATTGCTGGGATCCTTGGTGTGTCCTGCTCCAGGGCAAGGTGGAGCCATGCAGAAATGTACACATTTTCTTTACTTGCTAGTAATTGCCCCCTGCCTTGTCTTTTTGATCTTCAAAGCTCTTTTCAAATGCTGAGTAATTTTTGCAGCATTCCTTACACTTTGGCAAGAAGTATGCCTGTTTTTGTAAGTGGGTAAAACTGATTCTGATAGTGTAACTTGCCCAAGGCTACAGATTAAATCTTATTTTGTGTTAGTATTAATTTTGGCAGCTCTTGGTGTCTGGTTCTGGGCTTATGAGGAAATGTTTTGGGCTTCTCTTACCTGTGCTGTGCTGATGACCAACTCAAGGGCAAGACCCTGCTGGCAGGGCTCTCACCACTAACAAGGGGCAGAAGGGAGTGTGAAATCCAGGGCACACAGTTGAAAGGTATGGAACTGAGCATGGTTTTATTAGGACACAGTAAAGTCTTAGAATGAGTGGTTGGGTCAAGATGAGAGCTTGGTGGTGTCATTGGGCTGAACTAGGCACGTGACATCCTGGCTAGCAGGAAATGTACATTATGGGGACACCCCGTGGGTAGGAAAGGATTTGCTCAGAGCTTAAGTCGTACTCCACAGTGGATAATCTTGATGCAACACCTGGATACCGAGTTCTGCTTTCTGTGCAGAACTGCTCATTTAGTATTCCCATTGAGTGCAGCTGAACTTTGGCATTGGGAATCCACTGAAATTTGGTGGCCTTTCATAATGGGCAGAAAGCTGGTTTTCACCAGAGACATGTAGTCATTGCTGTAGTGTTCACTTCTGCAAGCTGTGTTAGCCCAGGAACTCCTGTTGGTCTTTGGTACCAACCTTTGAGGTACAGCAGTGCTATTCCTTCTGTCTGTCAGAGGAAACTGAGGCCCTGAGTGTCTGGGCAGGAGCTGTGCTGCTGACACATGTCAGGTGGGATGGAAATGTACCACAAATGACTGCTAATGCAGTCTGAGGTGTGACACAGTGCTGTGTCATTCACTGCGGTAGCTTTCGGAGTTTGCTGTGGGCTGTCTGGTTCAGGTGTCTGTGGCTCAAATAGTGAACTCAATTTTGCTTTTTCTTATGGTGGGTCTACCCCTTGCCTCATCACATTTTTTGTGTATTTTCTGGTGCTCCTTTGTGCTGTTCCAGCTCTCTTTTGCCACCAGATTGCTTCTTGGTTACCTCTGTCAGTTGTATCTCTAGGACCTTTCACTCTAGTGAATCATCCCAGACAACTTCAGTGGTTTATAATGTGCTACATTTCTACCATGAACATTGTTTGATCTCACATATTGGCTGTGACTTTCTTACTGGGATGTGTCAGCCTAACTGTTGTCCTCAGTCCTGGTGTGTCCTTCCTTTTGGGTCACATCCCTCTTCTCCTGTAAGGTGTTTTGAAGAACAAGCTTGCTGTACTATTTCCATCCTTGCTCTATCCTGCCTGTGGCTGATCTAGAGCTGTGTCACAAATGCTGCAGGACACTGGGACTTGGCAGTTGAATTGGAGCTGGGGACCAGCTGCCTTCAAGCTACCCAGAATTTATGTGCCCTGGCAGAGGATGTTTTGGTGAAAGATGAAAGGCTGACAGATGAAGTGGAGGTCCCCTGATTCACATAATCTGCCCCCCTGTAAAATGTCAGCAGCAGTTTATCCATGTTGATTGTCCCTTCTGATGCTGTGTTCTTGTTTTATCATGCAAATAGAGCTGGGTAGGCTGACATTTCAGTGAACTTCCATTGTCTTGTTTAATGGAAAAGTTGCTATTTAGAGCATCAAAAGAAAATGCTCGTAAAGAATATGGTAATATTGCTTTGGGTTTTTTAAATGTAATAATTGGAGATAATTTGACTTGAGCAAGGGAAACGGGCTCTTAAATCATACCAGAAGCTGTACTAAGAGACAGGCTGCTGTCCATTCCATCTGAACATCTCTGAGCAGCTCTCTGAAAGCTGCTGAATTTAACAGCAAGTTTTTGACTGAAGAGTGTGATTCACAGCTCCTATAAGAGGTGGTGTTGTTCTACCCTGTTACTTTATCAGGCTAGGTGACAGTCAGATTCACTTTGTATTCATATGCTCTTGTAGAGCAGAGTAGGGCCCAAATGTCCATTCTGAGAAGCTGCTGCACTGTCCTTCCCTTCTGCAATAACCTGCTACCAGCTTGTAACACTGGCTGCAAATGCCACATCCATAAGACTTTAATGTGTGATTATAGTAAGGTGATTGTAGGTCTTTGCTCAGCAGCTGCTTGATGAGGTCTGAGAGATCAGTTAGTTACTTGAGAGTGGCCTCTATCCCATTGTCCTGATGGTGGTTAAGCTACTCATCACTTCAGGGAACTGGAGGGATTTTGTAATGAGAGTATACACTTCTTGTTGGCATTTGACAGTGTCTGACTTGGAAACTTGATGCATAAGTGACTTCTTCATTTTAATTTGTCCTTAGTGCCTCATAAAGCTCTGAGAAGTGAAAACACTGGACTGTTAAACATGATAGTGTATGGAATAGGCTTGAACTCTTAGAGTGCTTCTTTTCCCTGAAGCCACTGGCACTGTGTGGTGAAATTAGTGCTGAAATACTGCCACAACCAACAAATTGAGTTCCCTTAGCAGGTTCTTATTTTCCAGAGTGCAGTGTCCTGGTTGAGGTGAGCGGGTACAGGGAACGGGTCCAACACATTTCATGATCCTGAAGGGAAGCAGTTTCTTGTGTCTTCCCAAAGCATGACAAAGAGAAGGATGAGAAATATAATGCTGCTTTACATCATGAACAGGATGTGACACTTGCTTTAATTATATAAATGTGCCCAGAGGCATACTGGTGCATCAGTGCACGTGGGTTCTTTTGCCTTTTATAGTTCTTAACTGTTTTATTTGGCTTTTATCATTTTTCAAGGAGGTAGTAAATTATAAAGGGTGTATGTATGAAGGCATGCTCTAAGGTTAATCTAATGCTTATTCCATGCTCCATGGTGTCTTTTGCATGTGTTGCAGTGTGCCCAAACAGATGACATGTGGCACTCACTTTATTCTTCTTTGCATCCAGGTTCACTTCCCTGATGTTGAACGAGTGGAGTGGCTGAACAAGGTGAGAAGCTCTGAACTCCAGTTTGAGGCCACCTGCTCTGAGCTACATCCCAGTGCAAACTCTGTGGGACAAGTTTGAGGAAGTTGTCAGGCCACTACAATACAGCTCAATCCCATCAGTGTCTGTACTGAAGTATGGAGCCACTTTAATAGAGTTGCCACTGAGGTTTTGGTGAGAGCCAGTGTGAGCCTGGTTGATGCAGGTTTGGTGAATTTGACAGCACCCCTTACTTCAGAGGTTAGAAAAAGAAAGCGAGTGTGTGAATATGTGTGTGTGTATCTGTAGATGTGTATATACATATGTGTGTTTGTACTATTATTTTATCAAAAGCACTGGTATCTCCTCTTACCAGAGGAGAGCTCTAATGCATATGCTCCCATCAGCAGGTGTAGTTAACCTCTCACCGGAACTCAAAGCAAACCAGCTGAACTTGAAAATTAGTAGCCAATGACTACCTTTTTTTTTTTTTTTAGCAAACTATTTTTTATGTAAAAGCTCATCTCCTTGCTAAATAAACCTAACTCCAGGGAATTTTGTGACACTTTAGAGTAATTAAGGACTATTGTACTTTATATACTTGACCCTGGGCTTTGTTGGCTCCTGTGGTTAGAAGCAGTCAATAGACTGTCTGATGCTGATAACTCACCTTTCAGTTCCTGAAACAAATTCCTGTTCTGAGGAACTGGGGTGGATCCTTCTGTAAGAATGATGTAAGTGCACAATTGTGACTTGGTATTTTAAAAGGACTGATATTAATAGCCATGTGTTCTGTAATGGGTGTGTCTGTTTCACAATCAAAGGTATCTTATGCAAGGAATATTCAGTGTGTTTCTGCTTTTGCTGTACTTTAGGTCCTTGTCCAGGCTTGGCCATACTTTGGAACAATCATGGAAAAAACATTTAAAGAGGTTCTTGAACCGAAAATCAGAGCAAAGAATGTACATCTGAAAACATGCACCTTTACCAAGATCCACTTTGGTGAGAAGGTAGTGTGAGTCCTTTGTAACACTTGTGGTTTGCTCTTTTCTGAAAGGTTCAGGTCCAAGGGGAGTCTGATCTTCAGCTCTTTAATAGCTTTGTTCCCTCCTTGTGTTGACTTGAGCATCTTCACTGTGAAGGAAAGATCATACAGAAGAGACCCATGTCTATTCCCAGTTGCTGTCAGTATCCTGGGACTGGAGATAAAAAGAAAAGGGCTATATCCATATTTCTTTCTGTTGCACTCTTGCAGCAGGAATTTTCAGTGTTTTCTAAGGCTTGCAGCATGGGCTACTTGCAACCAGCCCTGTATTTGAGGACTGCAAGGCTGTTCCTTGTTTAAGGGGAAAAAAACTAATGTGGTTTATTCATACTTTACATGCCATTTTGTCAAGTCTTTAATGAATGCTTCTATACTCAAAGTGATCTAAGTGAATAGGACTTTTCACTTGGGCTTCATAGATGTTAACTATGTCATATCTTGTTTGTCTTTATTTCAGTGCCCTAGAATCAATGGAATAAAAGTTTACACCAAAGAAATTGGCAGAAGACAAGTTACCCTAGACCTGCAGATATGGTAACATTGCTTCATTGATTGTGTAGATGGTTCTTAACTCACTGTCCATTTCACATCCCTGTGTGTGTGTTATGCTGAACTAGGCATATGGTCCACTAAGATCAACATGAAGAGGTCCTTATCTTATATCAGCCTAGAGTGATATGAGTTAATATTCCCCCAGCTGGATGTCCTCAATACATACAGAAGTGAAATGTTGTGCATCAGCCTCTCTCCGAAAGCACCTGCACAGGTCTAGGTGCTACCTACTCTGGCCCATCACTGCTGCCATGGGTATAAGAATAAGGGTGTCTCTTGGCTTTGCCACTGACGGCAGTAAGAACCCAAGTTTTAGAACTGTATTTCCTGTTCTCAGGTGTGGAGGTGCTCAGTCTGTCTTGCCCACTATGGTTTCTCAAGAGTCCAACCTCTCCAGTTCTTCCAGAACTACTTGCACTATTTCTTGGTTAATTCCTTCCTCTAGTTTAATCTTGTTTTACTCACCATTTGTTCCATGTGCCACCCAACACATTTGTTTTTTTGATTACGGTTGTTCTCTGAGCAGAAAACTGCCTCTAGCTCTATTAACAACAACAACAACAAAATTAGATGAAACATTAAATACCTCCCAGGCTGTTCTGAATGAGCTTGTATGTTTTGTTAACATCAGAGCCACTGCAGAGCTAAACTCTCTCCTGGTTTAGCCTGGAGAATGGAATTACTGGGGGAATTACCATTTGCATGCTGCTGTAGCTCTGTAAGTTTAGTGGGTGATTGAGCTGCCTAATTTTAAATGGCTTTTCGTGGTAGTGCCAGGAAAAAAAGCAGTGTGAAATTATGGAGTGTCTTGGCAACAGCACAGAGGTCCTCAGAACTGTGCCTGCTACTTAATGTGGCAATGGCATGGCAGAATCCCCAGCCCTGGCAGAGCACCATCACTCTCTGTAAAACATGATTGATTTTCAGCCGGGTGTTGTGCTTCAATGCTGGGAGAAAAGTGCTCTTAGAAATAGCCAGGTCAGTGTTAGTGCTTTTGGCAAGTCATTCATGCTTTCCATGTTGAGATCTGATGCCTTTTAGGCTCTGCAGAAGCTTGCTGTTCTCTGCTAAACTGCTTTTCCAGGCTGCTTCTCCCACATACTCATTTTCAGTGTCTTTTAACAATCCTCTGCAGAGAGATTCCCCCACCCCCACATTCCTGTCCCTCTGGCAGACCCATCAGCATCTCCAAACTGGCCAAACACTTCTGTTCCTCATGCTGATGATAACCTGACCTGAACAGTAATCTGATAATCCGAACTTTTCTGTGTTCACACAGCAATGTGTAGTCTACCTTGTCTCTCTGATGGGGGTCCCTTCTCCAGGGCTCTGTTAAGGCTGCAGCTTCAGCTGTGTTAACACATCAACATCAGTTTCTGCAAGTAAGCTGGGTTGTGCATTATGCAGTGTCCACAGGAGGTAGTGTGTTACTTCCAGAAACACGAAGCAAATCAATGAGCAGTGGTGTTATTTACCTGCCTTTTCCAAGGGTACCAAAGGAACAGGTTTTTTATTGCTACTTAGAGGAGATAGAGTTGAGCTGGCCCAATGTGAGGTTGCTGCCCTTTTCACTCTCTCAGGCACTGTGTGCTGGTGAGGTTTAAAAGACTCTATCTGTCTGCAGACCTGTGTTCTGACATCACAGATCTGGAGAAGAGTGATGTGCTGTGGGTTCCCCTGTGGTGCACTGTGCAACGCTGACACCACAGTGACTACTGACCTTCCTCTCTTGGGTTAGGTTTCAGAGAAGTGTGGCTATGTTGCAGTGGACATTAAAGGATTAACGTGTCTGCATGCTATAAACATGACTCCTTTGCCTTGGTGCTTGCTAGCTGTAATTTTGTGGGAGTTCCCTCACTGGTGAACCCACATGAGCATGAGCTGTTGGCTGGGTCACCACTGCGTGCAGCACTGACCAGGGCAGCTGCAGTAGGGAAGTCTGAGAAGCCACTTCACGTAGGGTGTTATCATCCTGGCATTCAGCACTCCCGCCTTGGCAGCAGCTCTGGCTCACTCCAGTGCTGTTACTCTGTGTGTTAGGCAGTGTCTTGCATCCAGAAATACTGGCATGCTCTGTAAATGCTTTTTGCTTTCAGTCTCACAGCAGTACAGGAGGAGTTTTATCAAGGAGGCAACTAGTTGCTGAAGCCCAGTCTTTGACTTGACATGGGGAAAACACAGGAAGTATAGGACTAGAAAGGACCTTTCCATCTTAACCTTCCTTTGTGATTTGTATGGAACCATTTGTGTAGTTTTAATAGCCATTTGTGCATGTGGATCATCAGGGGCTTTGTTTAGTCTGTGCTTCTGACCTCCACAAAATGATGCAGTGCTGGACGCTGTGGTTCAGTTCTGTGCCATGAGAAGAGGGGCTTCTGTTCTTCTATTTCGAAGTGTGGTATCACAGATTGCATCCTTTGCTTGGGAAGTGTGAAAAATAGCAGTTAGAGGTCCCTTACTTGTATGTGCAGTAGCTGTCAGCAGAGGCAGGGATGCAGTAGATCTGGTATTGCATGGAGTTACCAAAAGAACTCAAGAAGCTGCTTTAATTAAATCTGTTAGCAACAGCTTATATGGCTGTAGCATCAGAGCATTGGGAATGGTTGCATAGAGCACCATCTTACTAGTCTTGACTGTTCCACTTAAAAGGACTATACTTGAGTTTTTGGCAGGAAAACCAAGACTCAGAGGGGGTTACACAGAGGTGAGGCACTGAGATATTTTGGCAAAGGCAGGAGAGGAGGCTACAAGTCTTCTTTCAGTCTTTTTCTTGGTCCTGAGATGATACACTCAATTGGTCTGAATTAAGTTTATATAAATTTTATCACAGCTTATAGGACTGAACAGGAGTGTTGTCATAACCATTGCTTACCCTCAGCTCTTTGTACAAAAGTTAGTTATTTACCTGTCTGATAGTCCTGGTGTCAGTATTCTGTATATGTATCTGTTTTCCAGTGCAAATACTGCAGCTTTCATGTAACACATAGAAAGTATCAGGGTTCTTGCAATGACTAAATGAGAGATGAAATCCCTGCCAGACTAGGATTTGAAATCCGGAAATAAAAAATCCTAGCTGGAAATAAATGGGCAATACTCTGGATCCCCAGACAACTTGCCCTAGATGTAAATCATCAGTCTGATGTCCCCTGAGCATAAGGAGCTGACAGTCGCATTCTCCAAATGAATTGATGAAAGAGCATTCCAGAAGTGTTCTCAAAACTGCATTTTCCAAAATGAGAGGTTTCTAAGTGCAGCCACTTGACTTCCTACAGCTGCTTTTCTTCCCACTTTCTGCAGTTGCCTGAAGTGCTGCGTGGCCATATAGCCGTTAATTGTAATCATGGAGTTTTAAAGTATTTGAAGGCACTACTACCTTCCTGAAAAATATCTTGCAATAACATTTCTTCTTATTTCATTAATACGATTTTACTCATAATAATTTTGCATTGGAAATGTTCTGAATTTTCTTTTCCATCATCTTCTGTGACATTTACAGCATATGGGATGTCATAGAAGAATAGTGTGGTGTATAAAAATGTATTAATTGCAATTTACTGTTAAAAGAGAACCTCTGGACTTCCTGACTGGCAAGTTTTCAAAGCTGGAAAGACAGTTGGCCTGGAGGAAGAAGGCAAAAGAAGTGTGCAAGAATACTTTGAGCTTTAGTGGAGTTTAAGTTAACTAAGTTTGTACGTTCTTACAGGAAACTGGTTTGAAAACTGGTTTGTCTTGAGCAGAAAAGGATGCCTGTCCTCAGGGGCCTGACTGGATAGGGAATGGGGAAAGGCAGAGGTGGTCTGGTTTTTCTCATGCCCTGTGTTACCTGATCACCTTTCCTTGTTTCTGTTACTTGACTGACCCTGCATGTTCATCTCCTAAATCCTAAGTCAGGCAGACTGAGCACAGTCTGTGCTACAAAGCACTTGAGAAAGCTGGGCCAAAGAAGGCTTGTAGCACAGAGGGCCATGAGAAGGTGGGACCTGCAGGCAGTTGCTTTATTGCACATGCCTTTTTTAAAGGGATATACAGACATCCAGGTTAGTTAAACTTGTCAGCATGTACTCTTGTAGCATCCCTGCCTTCAGCCAGTGAATTGCCATTGTACCATAAACACTAGGCCCAGCTTTTCCACCCAAGTACAGAATAGATATAGAAACATGCACCTGGACAAGCTTCTCATCCACAGCACAGGAAAGTCTGCATCACCTTGTGCAACAGGTGATTTAGGAGAGAAATGAGTGGTTCTTCCACTGCCACAGACAGGTAAAGCATGGCCCTGTGCAGGGTGGAGTGGCTTACATTCTTGAGAATGTCAAGGCTTGAGTTTGGCTCGGGTTTGCCCTCTTTGGGGGAGGACAGCAGAGAGTTCAGGAAAGTTACACTGAACAGAGGAGCAGATGGAAGCACGAACAGCTGGGACTGGAAATGAGGAATAAAACTAATTAAAAGAGTGCATCCTTCCTAACAAGCACCCTGGTGTGGGGCTGATGCCTGTATGAGGCAGATTTAAGGATAATTAAAGGCCCAGGCTCTGTTAAGACTTCTCCAGCATCTAGACTCTAAAACATGATGGCAGGTATTGGAGTGTTACTGAAGAAAAGAGACATCTGGGACTGGGTAGGAAGATTTTTTGACAGCATGGAAAGGCACAAAGGCTGTAAATTGAAACACCACAGCTCTTACTTCTTGTGTTGGACACTGGCAACAGCTGAATTAAATCTTCTTGGATTAATTGAGCAAATTGAGGAGGCATTTTGGCTTCTCATTTAGAATTTTATTGTAACAATGCTCTATTAGCACCCAGTGTAATGAGCTGTAAGATAAATGTCAAAACTGCAGAAGTTAACAAATGTAAAATAAGTTTAATTATGTGACTAGCTTTTAAGAAAGATTGTATTAATTTTGGCATGGCTTGTGAGGTTGGTTATTTAAGAAATGAGAATGCTCTAACATTCAAGGCTTTAATCTCTGTGTGATGAACTCTTAAAAGTCTGTTAAGTGACTATCTGTAAACAAATATACAAAGAACTTAGCTTGCAAAAATGGGGACAAATTCACAGGGTTGCACATTCTTGGCAGGGTTTTTTTTTGGGGTGGGAGGGAATCTGTCTGTTTGCAAGTTACAGTGTGAAACTGTGGTAACTGCAGCACTATTTGCCTGTATACATGTGGTCAGAGCAGAAATCTTGTCCTTTTCCTTTGATTATGGAGTGAAATTATGCATGCAGGAGGCGAGCACAGCATATTCACTGTACTGCTGTACCTTTACACCCTGCTTTACCTGCAGGGTGTTTGTGTGTCTGCAGCCAGAGCTATTTCTCAGAGGGCTGAAAGGGAATTTGGTAGCTTCCTTCAATTGTTTTCTGCCGGAGGCATCAACAGCTCTGCTACATTCTGCTCTCTGGGGAGTGGCTATTAGTTTCTGCATAAGGTGGTGTTTCTATGTCTGAGGTGGTTTCCAAATTGCCAAAATATTGCGTTTGGCATTTGCTTTATTTAAAGCCTGATGTTCTCCATGGCAACTGACCAGCATCTAAGTCGGCATTTTTGAATTCAGCCTCAGGGAAACCAGGTTATTTTTAGTGATAAATTTGTCCTTTAAATGGATTTCTGGGTTGTGGGTGAGGGGGATCTATGGGCTTTCTGGGTGTGGGCAAGGTGAGAACCTCATAAGTAATAATAGGACAACTCTGCACCAGCTTGGGCACTGGGTCACTGGGCTGTGGGGCCTTTGGCAGAGAAGGGAGCAAGAGGGCAATTGCTTTGACCTGAATTTTGAACGAGCCTGTTTTTCCCCTTCTTGCAGCAAGCTAACCTCAGCCAACTACCTGACTTAAGAACAGAAAACTAACCTTGAAATATAGATGTTGCTTTGACGTTTTACAGGTAGATCAATATCCCACCTGACTGCAGGGATTCTCATGTGCAGATCTGACCCTTGTTCAACTTTCCCATTTCAGTCACTTGAAAATCCTTTTCTGCCTGTGGGGTCATCCATCAGTTGTCAATCCTTAAACTGATTTCATTTATACACTGTACAGTCCCAAATTTCTCATGGGACTATTGCAAACTGTGGAATAATGTGAGAATTTTCTTTCAGTTACATAGGGGACTGTGAGATTCACATGGACATATCGAAATTTAATCTTGGCGTGAAAGGTGTACAGGTGCGTGCTGTGCTAACTTTGTTCAGGGTTGTGTGGGGCTTGAGGTAGCACATTCCAGTGGGGAGGTCATGACACTGAACTTGGAAGTCACCAGCTATCATGCTTGGAACTATTGGCTTTGTCTCCTTGTGTTTTGGCTGGGGAAATGTGATGCCATCCATGGAAAGCACCTAAATACCACTTTTAAGCTTCATAGTGTGGCTCTTAAACAGGGTCAGTGCTAGAGCATTGAGTTTGTGTGGGCCAGCTTCTGCCACTGGAGTTCAGAGGAGCTGTGTGTTGGTAGAGAACTTCAGAAGAACCAGGATGTTTATAAACTGGTGTAGATTAAACCAACAATCTGTTCTTACAATGTTGAAAGCTAGTAGACAGAGCACTCCATTGTGTGGCGGGATTGCAGAGAGTCTTTACAAGCATTGCCTGATATCAACACCAATGGTTTGGCAGGAGGAGGTTATTGTTGTTACTAAATTCTAAATAAAATTGAATTCAGGTAGGATTTTTAAAATTACTCCATCACTGAAAAGCTCACAATGTTGAAACTGCATCCTGAGAACACCTGAACACTCAGCTTTCCTTGGTCTGCTCTGTTTGCAGTTGTATGGGACGTTGCGGGTGATCCTGGAACCTCTTCTCACGGAGGCACCTTTTGTTGGAGCAGTGACCTTGTTTTTTATGCAGAAACCGGTGAGTCAGTAGGAGTCAGAACTGCTCTCTGCAGCCTTCTTGCTTTTTGGTCTGTCTCAGTGCTTGGATGGGTCTTCAGTGAGTGATGTGAGCTGTCCATCACTGGTAGCCCAAACTGTGTAAGTGTGAATGCGTCATGGTGCAGGTGCTTGAAGAATAAACTCCTGATGGTTCAGTGCTCCTCTGGAATTCCAGGAGGACGTGAATGAATTTGCCCTATAGTTCTGCAGTAGTGCCTAAAAATTTACTTGTTGAACTCTAAGAATGGGAGGACTTACAGCACAGTTTCCTAGGCCTTTGCTGCAAAGTTCCTGGCTGATGGATGTTCCCATTCAGAGATTTAAAATGCAGTCATCCTGGAGACCATTCAGCTATGGTTGCCTTTTGAAAGTTTGCCTGTTTCAGGTCATGTCCCTTGTACTGAATTGTGCTTTAGTAACATATGAGAAACCTTCTAGTCTTGTAAGAACCACTTAGTTATCTTACAGCACACAGCTTTGCTTGTGGGTTATGCTCTGCTTGAGTTCATGGGAGTCATACATTTTTTTGATCTTGGATGAGGTGTTTTTGTGTTTAGATTCAGTAGCATTATTTTAGCACATGAAAAAAACCCTTTTTGTTTACTATAAGAATGAGGATACAGACATCCCCCTGCCTCAGGGCATCGGCCAACCTCTAAGTGAAAGGATGAGGAAACAACTTCAAAGTCTAAGTAGAGTTGTTGGATTTCCTGCATGACTCCAGGGCATCTGCCAGTGGCCATTGCTAAGGGCTGGGTACTGTCTTTCCTTGTGCTTCCACATTAAGTCCCAGTGATACCCTCATTTCAGGATGGCCAATAAAATATATGAGGAAATTGATAGCAGCTCTTGGTTTCGATGTACAGATGCAGTCAATTACTGGTGCAGGTTTTCCTTTCTTTAAACAGCTGGCTTTGGTTTAGAATCGTTTACCCTTTAAATTCTACATTTGTTTTGAAATAAATTTTAATAGTTCTGTATATTTTTTCTCCCTCATCTTGTAGCATTTGGAAATCAACTGGGCAGGCATGAGCAACCTTCTGGATGTCCCAGGGATTAAGTGAGTGTCTACTTTGCTTCCCTTTATTCTTATTCAAAAAGTCTTTAGAAGTTGGTCTTCAGTAATCATCAGAGCTGCTCTCCAGAATATTGTGTAAGAGGTGTTGTGCTGATACTCATCCTGTAGTACCTGGATGTAGAGTTTGCAAAACCTGAGGAGGGTCCTTTTTATGTTCTGTCAAAATTGCTTCAATCACATCATTGCGTTTAGGAGGGAAATAGTAAATCCTTCAAATGACAGTGATTTAATATTGAGAAACAGTTGCAAACTCAAATACAATCCACGATAAAGAAAAACTGCACCAGATTTATATGGGGAAATGTTCTCTTTTTGTGTAATGTACTCCCCTTTTAGGTTATTCAGAAAATGTAGTTCTTCCCCAATGCCTCTTGGGTTGGTGCAGCATGTAAAACTTGCACAGCAAGGATGAAAATCTTTCTGGTTTTCAGTAGTGTAAGTTTCAAACTGTTTTACCAGATTGGGGATTCACTTTGTCCTTGTTCCTTAGTCTAAGGAGAAAATTCTTGTTACATAAGATCAAAATATATTTGATTACTCAGCCTTTGCCTTTCTCCCTTCCAATGCAAATGCAGACACTTCTGTTCCCCTGCAGCTCATGGTTTGCAGACTCGCAGGAAGTGTCTGACTACTTTAGGTGCCTGTTCATGCATTAAAGGGCCTCTGAAGACTTGTGATGTTGAGTGAGACGAAGCTTTCTTTTTCTCTTAATGTGAGGCCAGAGTGGCCTTTTGCCCTGAAGTTTGGTCTGAGAGCTCCAGTTTTTATCAGAGGGATTAATCTGTTCTTTTCTAACTTGGTTTCCCTAATCCTTGCAGGGAGAAGATATGTAGGTGTTCCAACCTACAGCCTCTCGTATAATTAAGTGCAAATTTGGTGTCCTAAATTTTCGCTTCCCAGTTCTCTCACAAGGATTTAACACAGAAACTTTTGCTTGTTCATCAGCACTGCAGTGAAAGCTGGGAGCAAAACTTGCCTGACCATGAAGGGGCTGAAGTACAGGTTTAACAAGAACCCTCCCTTTCAAATCGATTGGGCTTACTTAAGAGAGCAAAGAAACTGGATGCAGTTGTCTGTCCTCATATACAAGTGTTTAGTTGGGTGTACCCTGAAACTCAAGAGAAGGAACAATTGTGACACTTTTGTGGTTTTTTTTTTTTTTTAAAAAGCCAACAGCCTGATCAAGGCTCCTGGTCTAACGTTTGGAGTAGGAGACTAATTCCTTATGTGTGAATCCAGCCTCCTCTGTGTATTGTGACACTTTTGTTACACACTCTTACCCTGATAAGCTGCTTTATAAGCACTGACTTTATCAAGAGGGTGAAAGTGTTTCAGATACTTGGTGCTCTTGGGTTTTCCTCTCAATATTGTCTTTTGCTCATGACAGCTTGTAGTGATATGTTGAAATCCTCTCATTAATCATGTGGAGAGTACTGGACATCTGTGATTAGCCATATATTTCTTGCTCAGGAAAAGTAGTTTGAATTCATTTTCCCTGGCATACAAAGAGAGGAAATGTAAAGAAAAGATTTAAAATGAAAAGTTAAAAATGTGTAAGTTGTAATTAGTCTGGAAGGTTCCCCGAACTCCAAAACAGACAGTACCTTCAATTCAGCCAGTTACTTAAACCAAGGTTTTCCTTCTTGGCACAAAACATTCCAAGATACAGAATTTTATCTTTTGTTTGGTCTTCTATTACACTTAAATAATTTTTGTTTTAATCTGGCTGGCTTTCCTTCCATTTTACAATAAGGTCTCCACGTGTGACCAAGAGCAGGCATCAGTGTGTGCTGAGGCCACGTTCCAAGTCTTAAAATCAAACTGGCTTGAGGCCTTGAGCCCCCTGTGAAATGGTGAAATTTCCTGATCCCCTCCTCACCTTGCCCATGCCAGAAGATACATGAATTTGACTTGTTTGGGTGTATGCATGATACCACACAGCCTAAGTTCCCTTTCATCATTTACAACCTGCTGGAGCCAAATTTACATGAGAAAATAGGGATGTTCCACACTGGAAACTTACATCACTAAATTGGAGTTGAATGGCCACTCTGCAACTCTTTTGTAGAATCACTTGGACTGGAAAAGACTTTTAAAGATCATCAAGTCCAACCCTTAGCCCAACACTGCCAAGCCCAACAATAAACCACTTGCCTAAGAACTAATTTTACAGGTACTTTAAATACTTCCAGGGATGGTGACTCAACCATTTCCATGACTGACACCCTTTGGGGGAAGTTAGGCAGTATTGCTCACTTTGCAGTGCCCATTTCTTTCATTCTAACTGAGTTGTGATTGACTGTAGAGATTTAGGTTGCCTTTTTTCCCTCACCTGCAGTGTAATGTCAGACTCGTTAATTCAAGACTTCATTGCCTCACGGCTGGTTCTACCGAACAGGATCACAGTGCCTCTGAAAAAGAACATGAACATTGCCCACTTGAGGTTCCCTATCCCCCAGGTGAGTTGTTTTTTCAGTGAGAGTGTTTATTTGTCCGAGTGTGCATTTGCCACCATGTGGAAGCTTGCAAGTTTGGTTAGGATCCTGAGTCAGCTTTTTCAACCTGAATTATGGGGAGTTTGTGGGTGATATTTCAGAAATGTAAAAGCAGATGTTGGATAGTTCATAGTTTGGGAGGGGGGGACACAGTCACTGGGAGTTCCTACCTTCTCTACATGGCATAAGAAGTCTGTTTAGGCTCTGAGCTTGTTTAGCAGTTAAACCTTTAGTCTCTAACTGAAGATCTGTGGTGTACTCAAATGAGAGGATAAATACATGAGCAATGAGTGTCAGTCCATTTAATATTTTTACTAATGCTGTGATGGGGTTTAAATAGGGAACTTGGAGGGTGACATTTCTTTGTTACATAGAAAAGGGATAAAACCCCCAAGATCAAATCTCTTAAAGACTTGACATATCCAGGTCTTCAATCTCCTTCATCCACCAAATACCTAATAATCTTATTAATGGGGATAAATATAAATGAGTGACAAAAGGATGCTCCTTACTGCAAACTTGTATCACCAAACTGAAGTTGAATGGCCACCATGCAATAAAAAAGAACCTGGCAATGTGCCTAGTTCCTTCTTCAGTCACTAGGAAATGATCTTTACACTTGATTTTACTGTGGCTATAATGCTGTGTGCATATGTATGTTTCTGATTTAAAAATAAATTGAATATTATTTCCTACTGTTATCTAGATTGGATTGTGCAACTGCTTAAGGGTTTTTTCCCCTCTAGGTAAATGGTGGGACAAGTGTTTTAATGCAGCTGTCACTGGAAATGTACTGCATCAAGCTATGTGTCTTTGCAGAACTGTCACGGTGACTGCCCTTGCTGCCTGAAATAACTAGTTTTAGGAGGCAGCATATTATAATTATCCAAAGATTGCATTTTCATGACCAATTCTGTATCTTATTTTATTCAGGGAGTAATAAGGGTTCATCTGCTAGAAGCCGAAAACCTTGTCCAGAAAGACAGTTTCCTTGGTGCAATCAGAGGGAAGTCTGATCCGTACGCTCTCCTTCGCGTTGGCACAGTGCAGCATCGAAGCAAGACAGTTTCCAGAGATCTCAATCCCATTTGGAACGAGACCTTTGAGGTACTGAATCTCCTGATCTCTCCACCTGTAGGATGCACGGCCGTTAACATCACTGTGCTTGAAGGATCTTCTCTTAGCTGGCTGCACTGGAGCAGGTGGACTGCCTTGTCACTTGATTGAGGCATTTCAACTAAGTTCAAATTTACATTGTAAGCTTAAAATGTCAATCAGGTTGATCTGATTTACATGTGTGGGTTTTTGGAGGAGGTGCAAAGCACTGCTTTAAATATCAATCAGTGCAGTAGTCTGTGCAGCTGCAGGCTGCTCTAGCATTGGTTCCTCACCACTTATTAGGGATAGCAGTTTGAGGGGTTCAAATTGTAGTTCGAAACCAAGCAAACTGAGTTTGAAATATTTTCACCTATAATCAATTGTATTTGTTACAGAATTAGCCATGAAAGAGCAGGGCACGTACTTAGTGTGTTACACAGCTGTCAAGTGTCACGTTCTTGTCCACAGCCTGGGCCTGAATAAATATATGTGAATGCTTTTTGGTTTTAATCAGTACCTCTTTTTCCTCCAGTTTGTTGTTCATGAACTGCCTGGTCAGGACTTAGAAGTGGACTTGTACGATGAAGATCCAGATAAAGATGACTTTATGGGCAGGTAAATTGATATGACCTTTGCTCAGGGTCCAGTAGCCTCTGCTACAGGACACCTAGATTATTTATATTGGTAATTTAATAATGTTGGAAGCAATTCCCTTTGCCCAGTTGTTAGTGTGCCCAAGTTACTAGTGCGTAGTGCAGCTAACTTTGAGCAAGGTAGATAATGGCCCACACTCCTGCAGGGAATCCTGGGAAGCCATTTGAAGTGATAGTTACTACCTGACTTGAGATTTAGAGTTTATTTTAGTTTTGGAAGTATTTCAAGGGTGATATTTCAGAAGTGTGAGTGCGCTCCAGCAAACACACACAGGTAATGTGGAGAAGTTGTTACTTGGAATATACTTGAGTGTGGACTTGTTTGGTGGTGGTTTCTTTTCTCCCCAACAACAGCATGCTGTGTGCCTCAATATACACTGAAATGTTTGCTTTTTTCCTTTCAGCTTGCTTATAGGCCTAGTGGATGTAATGAATGACAGAACTGTTGATGAGGTAAAGATCACAGCTTATTTCTAGATGTGGTTGGTGGCATGTGCTTACATGTACTCATTTGTGCTCCCCCTCTGCTACCGCTACTTTCTGTGTGCTGAAAGCTTGAACTATGGTATTTTCACAAAAAGAAAATACCTCTGCTCAGAAAACTTACAAAGTAGCCATTACAATAATTTTTATGACCAATCTGGTAACCCCAGACAGCCCTGAAGTTACACTAAGCCAACAGTGGGGTATCTTGTGTTGATATCTTGTGTCCCATGTGTACCAAGTGATTTTTACAAGGCTGCAGATAAGGTTTGGTGAAGCACTCTGATTGCTGAGGGAAGAAATGATCCAATCTTATTGTGCTTCATCTTGAAACCCAGCACTATGCAGACGATGTTAGGGTGCCTGTCTTCTGCTGCTCTTTGGAAGTATCCATATGCTTTGCCTGCATATGGTATTTTGTTTTCATTTTTTTCTGACTTGTGTTTGTAAGTTAATGGACATGGTACAGTCTAAGTGTCAGAATTGCAAGCTAAGGTGCTCAGAGTACAACTCATATTGTCTAATGTACATAAGTCTCAGAGACTGCCACACATGAAAAAAGTATTCTGCCTCACAGTTCTCAATTTATTCTTTGTTGTCTCCATATAGTGGTTTCCCTTAAGTAAGACAGCAAGCGGACACTTGCATTTAAAACTGGAGTGGCTTTCACTAGTAGATGACCAAGAAAAGCTGCAGGAGGTAAGTATATTTGCTTAAAGCATTCAGGTACTCTGATCCCTGTCCAGTGATCAACAAAGGAGTGAGCAAAATTGGGAACCCCAGGCAAACTCATGGGAGTTTATTTTTGTCTGGCAAGGTTTTGATGTGATTCCTTCCCTCCCTGCTGCTCCTACAGAGAAAGGGCATTTAATTGCCTCAGGTCCCTTGCTAATTGAGGAGTAAGTCAAATCTGGCAGCTCTTTTTGCTTGAATTGGCAAGCCTTTGTTTGACTCACTGTAAAGCAGCTTCTCAAAGGTCCTTTGACAGTTTTTCTCCTCCCTCTTCATCTAGGATCTGTGTAGGACCCCAGGCCTCTGAAATAACCTGCACTAGTCATAGACAAATACCCAGCACTGGTGCTTGGTAGGGCCATGTTTCCAAATGATATGTTGCTTGGATAAGGCCCATCTCCCAAGGAAGCTGTTTCTTCATAACCAACCAAAACCACTGGAGTTTCCCTGAAGTGAATAAAATTGTTTCCAGGCTTTGTTCTGCTGACACTAGATTGGTGTTGATGTATGTGATTGAGCATGTTTTTATGTATCTTGCTGTACTGGGAAGCCCAAGAAGTTCTGCACTTAGAGACTGACAAGCATTAAGGCCAGTGAATTGAAGAGACTTACACATCATCTTACTTTCACTTACCTGCTTAGAACTATTGTGCTGTGTTGGCTTGTGCTGCCCTAAATTGCAAGTTTTAGGAGAAAGGCAGAAAGATGGTTAGGCCTTCAGAAACTGTCCTTGGAATTTTGTTATGTTTTACGTTGTCCTTGGTGGGTGATCATGCCTACTTTGTGTTTTGTTTTGGTTTATCTGGTTTATCCTGGCCTTTGCAGGATAAGAAGGGTCTGTCTACAGCAATTCTGATAGTCTATTTGGACAGCGCCTTCAACCTTCCAGTAAGTACAAACCACGTGCAGCAGCCTTCACTCCTAGCCTTCTTAAGACCACAAACTAATTGTTTTAAATACTCCTTTACTAATTCAGAAAAACCATTTTGAGTATTCGAATGGTGAATGTGGAGCAAAGAAGATCAAAAATAACAAGTACCTCAAGGTAAGATTTATATTTTTCTCCCATACTTGTGAAACAGTGTTCTGGATTATGTGGCATTGTAGCAACTGAAACTGGCTGTGGTTGAAGAGAAATAATGTCTCCACTGTCAGAATCTAAGTGACCAGGGCTTCAAAATAGGGATTGAAAGCCCACCCCTACCCCAGTGAAAGTCTAGGAGGTCCAAGTGGGAATGCAGCCACAGAAATACTTGATTATGTGCGTTGCTGTCTTTTATTTTATGCTTTGGACAGAGAGCCTCCAGACATCGGATTGAGTCATGATATCCTTTCTGCTGTTGCAGGGATTCTTCCCATTCTGAGCTGTTCCAGCTTGACATTGGGGTGGGAGGAATATGCTTGTTTGTGGTAACCTTCCTGTCCACTGGAGACCTGACCAGCAGTTTCCTCCCCCCCTTGGTTTTAGAGGGATTCAGAAGCCTCTCTGTCATTCATGCCTCCTTCCTCATAGCTTTTGTTTACTTTTTCCCCAAATATTGCATTTTGCTAGTGCGATGCAAGTGGTTGGTATAGGGAAGAATGTCTTTCTCCCTTTTTTTCTTGAACAAGCTACACACAATCACAGCTCTGAAGTATGGATAAAGCTTTCCACTTTCTCCAAGTAGTTACTCTCCTAAATACCATCTTTACAATTGAGTTGATTTACTAGCACTTCATTCTAGACCTCATTGTGTCCTTTGTATGCAATGGTGTGCCAAGACTGGTTCCTCAGCCTTAACTTTTATAGCATTAGTGCAGAGAAGTCCAAGAGGTTCAGTATTGTTACTTCTAGAAAGGAATGGTTACTTGATGCTGAAGACTTGCTTCTATCTGCAAGTCCTGAGCCTTGGAAACCAATTCCGAAAGTCCTGTTTTATTCAGGAACACTGAAGACTTCCCACTGAGCCTGCAGCTCTCTTCTCTGTTCCCTCCCAGCTTCTGATGATTTTTTAACTGGTCACCTGTTGAATTCCAAATACATAAAACTTTGGCTTAAATGTGTACTCTTGATGATATAGGGTAAGACTGCTGTATTATAGCTGGAGGCTTTCCTGTGTACTACATTTTTCAGATGTCCCACATTTGAAAAATACTGTTAGCTTTCCAGCAACTTATTTCAAGTAAGAGTAGTGGTTTGATATTGCTTCCTGTAAACTATAAATTTCTCAATTTTTTTCTGCTTTCTTCTTTTTCCTTTGTGTTAAATGACAGAAGATGGAACGAGAACCTTCCTCCTTTGTCCTGCTCACAGTTGGAAACAAGACTCAGAAGAGTAAGGTGAGGCTGTTTAACTCTTTTGCTTTCCTTAAATAGTCTCTGTTTTATGGGTGACTACCTCCAAGTAGCTCCTGGGAAAGGAAGGACTTCTTGTGAAGCTGATGCAGAGAGCTGCAGAACCTGGGAGCTGGGGATCAGTCAGCACATGGAACCCCTGTGTCACTGAGTTCTGGTGGTTAGGGGGTGTCTGATCAGCTGCTGTACAGGTGTGTGGTTTTGTGTTCATTGCCATGAGGTCATATTGGTCAAGATACTCTAGTTCTGTAAGGGTTGAAGAAGAAAAAATTGATAGGTCTCAAATTTGGCTCATGCTTTCTCAGAGCAGGGTGCCATTTGCATCAACCCAGCCTTCATCAGCCTTCCCTGGCTCCTGTATATCACAGTTTTACTCATTTCCCTTTTTTAATTTTTTTTAACCTGGACAAAATGTCTCTGGATCTCTCCATGTTCACTTTCAGTTCCTTTTTTGTTATGTAATGATGAGTACAAGCAACAGCTGAGCTCTGCCCTCCCAGTAGCTGCTGTGCTCCTTGTTCTGCAGCTGGATGCAGATGAGGACAGCCCTATGTTCCTTTGGACACCCAATAGATTGCAATGAATCCTGTTGGCTAAACATGGGCATATAGGACTGACACCTTTTTTTCGCTGTTTCTTCCACCTGCTCCACCCAGGTGGAAGCTCCATTTTTACCTGTTTTGACTTTCTCCCTATCACATCACTTGCTTCTCTTAAGCTAGGTAAAACTTACAGCCTTTCCCTGCTCCTTTCCTCTTGCTGGCAGCACTCATGGCCTGGTGGAGGCAGCTGGTTTATGGATCAGCCACAGCCCCCACAGGTGCTTTCCATGCTCTTTCATCCTTGAAGTGGATGGTAATGAAGCTGTGCCATCCTACTCTTCCCACAAGCTCTACACCCCTGAAACTGCCCCTCTAGCTTTCCTACCCTTCTCTGCCAGCTCACTGTGGCTTTGGGAGCTGGCTCTGGGTGCCTGCAGGCTGGAAGCAGCACTCTGGCCTCCCTGGGTGGAGAGGTGGGAGGGTGGGAGCGATGCCTTGCTGCGGGTGAGGCAGGCTGCTAGTGCAGGCAGTGCTGGCAGGGGCCAACTGCAGCTCACCAAACTTGTTCTTTGACGTTTCCATGCCCTGCAGAACTTGTTCTGGTTTTGCCAGAGACTTTGCTTCCGCACGCTTCTGACCTGGAATTTCCACTCTCTCCATACAGTTGAGGTGTAGCATCACTGAATAAAATAAGAGGTTGTCGTGACCCTTTCTGGTGGTCAGTGTCATGGATCCTTTGCTGCTTACAGTACAAGCTAATGTGTGTGCCCTGGTCTTCTTGTTGCAGACTTGCAATTTCAGCAAAGATCCCATGTGGGGCCAGGCTTTCACCTTCTTTGTCCACAATGCTCATTCCCAGTCACTCCATGTTGAGGTGAGAGAAAAGCTTTTCCTTTGAAAACCAACTGCATCTGTAGAATAAACCTCTTTTATGGAGCTCAGTGCTGGTTTTTCATGTGTGGGATTGTCTTGTACTGGGTTCCTCCTCCTTAAAAGGTAGAAGAAGCACCTGTTGTTGCACAGGTAATTTTTTGTTAGGTGATACTGGTATCTACCTTTGTTCTAGAGTCATGTAACATGTAATAGTTTAAAATGTGGGGTATTTCTGGCTGCAAAGTGCAATGGAGGTTTCATACAGGTCTGTGTGTAGTAAAGACATCAATATTTTGCTGTCAGAAATTGCAGCCTTCATAATTCTCAGCCAGAGCCTTACCTCTTCACCTTGGTGTTCTGGCTTGTTAAGCAATCTTGTCTCTCACCAGCAACATCTCAGTCACAGCCAGTTCTATGGCTGGTCACTCAGATACAGAATTGGAATTGAACTTAAAGATGTATTGAGGTTAAACAGGCTATACAATTGCCTAAAAACATTGTAAAAGTTTAGGCCATTTGCCATCCCAGCTGCCTAGGAGATTTTCCCTGAAGCAAGTAGGGAAGTCCAGTAAATCCCAGAGGCCAGTTTTTCTCCTAAGGCAGTTCCCTTCTCTGCATAGTAAGAGATGGGATTTTTACTCCAAACATACTAATTTGTTACACCCCTGAAATACTGGCATTACCCATTTGGAAGTAACTATACATGATAGTGTGTCCAGAAGTAAATAAGCTAATTTTATTTTCTGTCTGAAATACCTTCTTGCTTTGCTTCCCAGTTTGCCATCTACTAAAAACTTTCATTTCCTTTTTTATGCCCCTCTAGATAAAAGACAAGGAGCGGGATAGTGCCCTGGGAACTTCAGTGGTATGTCTGTCCCACTTACTTAAGGACCCAAACATGACTCTGGATCAGAGATTCCAGCTGGACCATTCCAGTTCAGACAGCTTTATTAAGATGAAACTTGTGTTACGGGTATGTTTTTCTTTCCCATGTTCACTCAGCTTCCCCCATGGAAGAATCCAATTCTAACCAGGCAAAAGAGATGAAAGGTGACTCTGGAGAAAGGAAGCTTTGCTTCACAGATGAGTAGAAAGTAGAAGTGTGACAAGGTCTTTAAGTGCAATTAAGAGGGTATGGTGGAGCTGAGAGGTATCCCTGAGGCTTCCTAAAACTTAGTGTAGAGCCATGGCAGAAAATCTTCTCACAATAATAGAGAGTTAGACTGAGAAAATCGAAGCTGGAGGAATCAAGGAATCAAGAGCAGAAGACACTGATGCTTAGAAGTAATTTTCTCACTGTGCTCTGGATCAGTGCTTAGACAGTGTTCAATGTATATGCAGTAGGACAAGAGAAGAGAACACCACAGTGAATACCACAGACTCCTTTCATCTCTAATGGCAGATTCCTGCTGTTACAGTTTTGTGCTGAAATTTCCTCCTGGGTGGTAATGCTGGCATGCACTCACTTCTCTCCCTTGTGATTTTTAGGCACTGAATGTTGAAGAACCTGATCCACAAAGAGTCAAGGCTGGTGTCAATGCCTCAAAGCAAGGTCCTGTGCGTGTCGTGGAAAAGGGTGGAAACCAACAAAAGTTTGTCTCCCCACCAGAAGTCTCAAAAGTACCTCCTGTGAGCAAAGACCCTGCAGCACTTGAATCCCTGCCAAAAAAGGACAGCACAGAAGTCCTGGATACTAAAGACAGTTCAGCAGCCCCCGTGCCAAGTGAAACTGTTGCTGTCCCTGATGAGGCAGAGCACAGGCAGAATCCAGAGCAGTGCCCGCCGTCAGTGCCGCACAGCGGAGCGGCCACAGTGCCCGCCCTGCCGGTCGTGCAGGAGCTGAGGCTCGCACCCAGTGTCACTTCACTGGGCTCCCTGCCTTCTTCTTGCTTTGAATTAAGTAGCAGCAATCTGGACATTCATAAGTAGGTGTTCTTTCAGCTGAATTGTTCTTCTCTTGGGGAAGTTTAGGTATTGTAGATCACTGTTGCATAGAGGTGAATTTAAGGACTGCTAAGTCATTTGGTGTCTTGGGTCTCAAGTCACCTTACAAAGAATTGACCTAAGTATTCCAGTCAACAGCAAAACAAATTACAGGGCCCTACCAGGTCAGATGTAAAGCAAAAGCATTTCCTCTCTGGCTTTCCCAAGAGGTGCTGCATGTGTTGGCTTTATATTGTTGAAGAGTCTCTCACCACTCCTGGCCATAACACTCATTCAGCAACAGGATATTGGAAGTCTGAACATCCCACTTGTGTAATAATGTAAACTCTTGAAAAGTGCCTCTGGCTGTTTAAAGTTTTGAATGCTGTTTTATCCAATGAATTTTAAGACTGATAATATCGTGAACAAAGTGTTTGTGGACAGATATGCTCACCTGCATGTCCTTCCCACAGCATGCACTGTGAGGCTGTTCTGTCAAGGAGGATGGAGAGAAGGATTTGTCCTTTCTAGGACCCATAATGGAGCTTGTAGAATCCTTAACGAGGAAAAGTAGCACAGAAGGTCCACCTCAATTAAGAGAGCATCACAGCAGTTATAAATCTGAACATCAAACCCAGTTCCGGCTGTTCAATGTAGTATTCCTGGACTGGAAAATTCTTTAGCTCTGAACAGGGCTTAATTTATAAACTATTTTTAAACCACTTTTAAGCAATGTTTTGGATTTGAAGCCACTTTAATAACATGCAGAATGAAATATAAAAATACCCATTTTACATCTACAGTCATTCTTGCGGGAGCTGTGTGAAACACTAACCAGTCAGGTACCCCTGGAGACGGGAGGGATGGTGGTGTCTGTGGAACCTCTGTGGTCCAGCTGCTCCCTAGAAGGCAAACCTTAGGATGCCAGAAAGAAGAATAGTGCCCTGAACAATTGCTTTTAGTCTGTATGTGGTCTGTTCCACAACTGTATTGAAGAGCTTTGACTGTGCAACTGTCTTGCAGTGGTACCGAAATGCCCCTGGGAGAGATCCAGCTGACGGTGCGTTACGCTTCCATCCGGCAGAGCCTCGTGGTGCTGGTGAACGGCTGCAGGTGAGGCTGACAGGCCCTGAAGGAGAGGGGCAGAGCTCTCTGAGCTCGTGCCAGTCATTCAGCAAAGCTGGAGCAGAACCAGGCAGCAGCAGGCTGGCCTCAAGCTATGCAGCCTCACTGGGCCCAGCTCTTTCAGGGAGAGAGGCCAGGGAGTAGTGCCCATTTCAGTAGAGACACTTTAACTGTGGACCCTAAACTTTCTCTGAACAGCACTGGCAACTGATGTGTGTCTTGGGGTGTCATGGCAGGCATCATGGCAAGGATTGATACCTATGACTGAATTTGTAATTGTTAAATTAGGAACCCTGGTGAGTGGCCACACGCTCAGTAGTGAAAATTCCGTTTAACTAAATGTCCTTAAAGTTTTAGCTCCAGCTCCCAGGATAAATGTTTTTGGCCCATGAAGGGTTGGTCTGATTCCAAGAGAGTCAGTCAAGTTATTAAAACACACAGTGGGAGAACCTGCCTTGCTTGTCTGTATTTCTTTTAACAGAAACTTAGTAACCTCTTCCAATCGTGGAGTAGATCCATATGTTCGTATATACCTGCTTCCAGATAGAAGGTGGACAAGCAGGAAGAAGACTTCTGTAAAGAAAAAAACACTGAACCCTCAATACGATGAGAAGTAAGACCATGTTAATTAGATTGTGGCTGAAATAGTTGTGGTGTCTGTGTAATGAAAGGGTTTCCTAAGGTGTGCTGCTGTTGTCCTAAGGATTGTCTTGTGAACATTTGCAGGTGTTCTGAAACAAATGGCACTTGACTGAGATTTCCAAGTACTTGGGGCTGGCCTTGCTCAGTCTGGTGTTGTGACCTCTGTAGCAGGACACACCTTCTTCCCTGCCCCTTTCCTGATCCCAGCAGGTGCAGACTGCATCTGCTTCCTCACAAAGAGACATTCCCCTACCCACTCCCTGTTGTGACAGAGACAGTCTTTTTGTTCAGGCACCTCAGAGCCTAATTCTCTTTTCATACTGCTTTGCCTGATGCTTGTTCTGACATATTTCCAAAAGTTCAAGGCAGAAGTACAGAGCCTTTTGAGACTGGACCATTTTTTGGGCAGACAGGTGGATGTTTTCATCAAGACCTGGTGGTGCAGAGTAAAATGGTCCTGCCTCTTTGCCAACAGTGTCACGTGCACAGCTGACACTGAAATGGAATGTGTTTTGTATAAACCAAAACACAGTAATGCTTAGAAGTAGAGCTCTTTTGAGAGGTGGTTTTAATCCCATAATTGGAGGAAGGTACACATGTGTAAAAATATGTGAATATTGGGTGATCCTGGGTGGCTCAGTTTTTGACTGTGTTGTGTCCTTTCTGTGTAAGTCATAAATGGAGAAAGGATTTTAAAACATTTCATCTTAACACTCAAAACGCTGGGCTGTGGATTTTGCTTCTGTCTATTCCTGAGTAGCTCCACTGATTTAGTGCCAGCCCAGCTGTTGGGAACATCATCTTGTTTTCCTCATCCTCAGTATTGACGTATCCTGTACATCCTCAATTAGGGATAATAGGTTGGGCAATGCTTAGGTCCAAAACACATTACCTGTTTTACAGCTCTGACTTGAGGAAAAGCTATTCAAGTGGGCAGAACTGAAGTGATTTAACATGGACAAAACTCACTTGACATTAGTGATGTGTGCCAGAGGCTTGAATCAGAGCCATTAAGAACTTAATTGCCACAGGTTCCAGTCTTTGTCAGTTCTTCAGTGCAAGGCTGCTCTGTGAACTTGGGGGTTGGCTCAGCTGTTTCCTCTGAGTAATGAAGGTTGTGTGGAAAACATGCTGATCTTCCATGGTGGGCAAAAAAGATGGTAAATGGTATTTCATCATGGATGTGTGTTTTCCTCCTTCCCCCAGCACAGTGAACAGTCTGAACACACCTTTCATGAGGCATGGAAGAGGTTTCTTGCCTTGTGAATGAAATCTAACTGTAGATTTGCCTTTTATGTGTCTTCTGTCCTTCCCTGTTAAAGTACTGGCCACTGATGGTGTGTTCTGTAACTGTGTTCTGGCCACTGATGCTTACAGGATTTTCGGTTTTGACTTAAGTCTCTCCTTTCTAAACTTTTCTTTAGGTTTGAATTTTTTGAATCTTTGGAAAATGTCAAGAAAAGGACACTGGACATTGCAGTGAAAAACAGCAGGCCGTTCATTTCACAGGAAAGGAAGGAGCTGGGCAAAGTAAGTTTAAAGAATCCACTAACAGAACTGAGCAGTCTGGGCTGTTCCTGTAATCCTGAAATGCAGCTCACTGGCAATCTGGAAACATCTTCTGCCAGCTTTTCGTCTGAAATCACGCTGTATCCATGTGGAAGCTCGTGTGGCCTCATGCAGTGCTGCTTCATTTCAGAAGGGTGGTTCCTGGGACCACTGCTGGGGAACAGCTCCGGGAGAGCAAACACAGAGCTGAGAAAGGCATGTGACTAAACCCCAGAATTTGCCAATGGTGCTTTAGACTTTCTGTGAACAACTTTGATTCTGTGAAAAGCAAACTGCCATTGTTTTTTCAGTGGCAGATAAATTTCCAAGTAATGCTACTAGGAAACTGAGCTGGCTCGTGCCAGCACCATCCTGGGAATGTGGGAAGCTCCTTTTCCCTTCAGCCTGCAATGCAGCCCTAGAACTGTAAAGTGGGTCTGACCTGGGAGGAGTGCTAGCTTAGCTCATCAATTTGTATGCTGAATAATATACAAATAAAATTTGCTTTTTAAAGGTGCAGATCGACTTGTCCCAGGAGGACTTAATAAAAGGTTTTGCCCAATGGTAAGTACCACCTCCATACTTCCAACCTTGCCCATTGCTTTGCTGGGAGTTTGCATGACTGCTGTTGCAGTGCTGGTAACTGGGCTGTGTTTGGGTGAGCAAGAATATTTGACCTGCAAACACAGGACTAACTTGAACTAATCTGGTAGTTTTATCTAAGTTGGGTGTTAATCCATGGGCTGTGCAGTGCCTGTCCTGTGAGACAACTTTAATGAGATGCCTGTGTGTCAATTACAGTCTTCAGCATATTTTAAGTTACCATAAAAGCCATGGGGACATAAGTAAAAGAATTATGTTTGTTAAAGCAATCTTGCAACAGATTTTAACTTGGATAAAGATCTTAACTAAACACTCTGATCAGTAATATATATGTGTATATGATAAAATTTTAATTACAAAGCATTTATAGAAACTATTATAATAAGCCACTTACAGTTCTGCCTGTATGTTCACTGCGGTCCTGAGGTTTGTGTGTTCATTCGTCTGAGGCAGAGACTAAGAACTGGGCTTGGGTGTTTTTTCACTTCTACGTCTGCAGTTAATGGCATTCTTCCTTCCTGCTTCTTCAGAGGAGCCCAAGGAATGCAGTGCGGGTAGTCTGGGAGCCAGTATTCCAGATGGGAAAACCACCTTCCCCTGGCCCAGTGTGTGCATGTGTGTGTCAGGGCAGTTAAGAGAGGAGGGGAAAACAACATACCCAAAGTCTGAGGCCGCCTCTGGGGCCTCCCTTGCCAGGCTGCCTGTGAAGCCAATAAAGCAGCCCAAGTTCTCTCTATTGTGCCAGTTAAAACTTTAAAGAAAGTCTTAAACTACTGTAATTACTTACTGTGTCTGTTTTGCAGGTATGAGCTGACAAGGAGTAGACGCAGGAGAATTTGATTTCTTCTCATGTACATAAGTTATTAATTTTTCAACTTTATATGAATGTACACATCTTCTGTAATTAACATGCTTTGCACAGTCATTGCAAATCTGAAGCAGTCTCCAGCTCAGGACGTGTCAATTTAATGATCCCATTTGGAGATTAGTTCTCACTGAAGTTAAAAAGTAAATGTATTTTCCCCTACATAGGGAATAATTTGTCCTTAGAGAATAAGTCCTTTATTTTTGCCATTTTTGGCAAATCACCCCCCAAAGGACCCTTAAGTTTGAGTCCTCTCCTAAGGAAGTGTTGTACCTGAGGATATTTTAGACTGTCAGCCCAGTGTCATTACTTTGCTTGGCAGTTTCATGTCCCCAGGATCTTGTTCATGTTGTTTTAACATGGAAGTGTTGTACTTTTTTGAAGCAGCATTCTTCAGCTGTAGGGCTACAGAACCCATTAAACTGTTTAAGACTAATGGCAATTATTTTTTGAGAAACTAAGAAATTGGTACTTCACTGTTTAGAAGTACCTTAGCAGACTGTGGCTGCAGGTATGTATATAATGAGCTTCCAAAAGCAGGGAGATTAGTTTACCAAGATGTCATTAAGGTTTTAGTTTGTGACACCTTAATTGGTTTTGTCCTTTGTTACAGTACATTTCAAAATCCTGTAAACCTACATTATGCCTGAGGAACAGCAGAGTTTTGTAAATTAAGCTTTATTAATATTGAGGCAAAATATTTTTGGAAGCTTGATGTACTTGTTTCTGTACAATAAACTTCTGTGTTGCATAAGAAACTTGATGTATTCCTTTCTAAAACTGGCTTTTGGAGTATGACCATGGTAACTTCCAACCATCATCTCAAGCAAACAGAGTATTTTTGGCCTAGATTACATTAATCCAGTCTGCCTCCGTCCATAACATCAGAGAAATGCTGAGTAACAATGTGGTTCCAATGTGATCTGAGAATGTAAACATCATTTTAAAAAAGACTTCTGAGAATATCAAGGCAGGGAAATAGTGGAAGTGTGATGGCTGAGGCAGTTGGAGCACCTTTATCTCATACTGATTGTGTCAGCAACGTTCAAAATGCTTGTGGTCATAGTTTTCCTGGTGGTGTGCTGGGTTCACTTTCCTGGACTCATACAGAGTGTACCTCTCTCTGGGACTGAGTAAACCAGTTGACAGCAGTCACAGTGAAATTTTTCTTAAATTGACCAAGAATTAAGAAAAAAATAAAAAATGCAGCAACTTTTATTTATGTAAAAAAGTCTGGAATTGTTGCTTATAGAAACAGTGGTTAGAGGTAGCTGTAATGTCACACACCTCAACAGGCATGTTCACAGGTCAGATAAGTCTTGCTCAAGAAGAGCAGAGTCACTCTTAACCAGCTCTCCATTTCAAGCTTCGCACCACAGGTAAAATATTATCCAGGTTACTGATCTCTGCAACAGAATGGAAAGAAAAATGGTAAGGCTTACGTACCCAGAGCATCTTCAAGTTCAGCCAAAGTTCTAACCTAAATGTTAGAAAAACAGACAGCAAATAAAATAAACTCTTCCCACCTTTTAACGCTTTTAGAAAAAACTCAGTTGGGCTTATGAGTAATATGATTGAGTATATGCAACCCATGTTGAATGACAATAAAGTTTTATTTTGGTCACTGCATGAGGAAAGATGGAAAGGAGAGGGAGGCAAAAAGTAGCACCTTCCCTCACATGCTCCTTGTGTTTCAGCACACCAGGAGTAAACAGAACACTTGTTAGGTATTTAAAGTTCTATGAGGAAACATTTGCATCAAGATAATTACAACTGTTGCAAATATTACTCACCTAGAAGACAGAGGAGGTCTTGAATGAGAGCTTGAAATGGTGGAAAGAAGCGCTCGTGTTCTTCTAGCTTATTGATGATACTGAAAAGTGCAAGTGAGACTGTCAGCCAAGGGCTGCCAGGATGCTGCAAGTTCACCTCCTCGGCTGCTTTGTCATTCTGTGCGTGCCTTTCTGAAAACACTGCTACTTAGTATATAAAACCACTGACCAAAACTGTGCTCTCCAGTTCTGAAACCTGCAGCCAGCAAGAGTTAGCTGGCACGAGGATCTGATTTCACTATTTATGCCCCATGTACATCCTTCCTTTCCTCCTCACATAGCACCAGGTTGTCTGTGGACTAGAACATTAGTATATATATTCTAAATATACTGCTTGGGGGTGGCTGATAAATATATACATATATAAATATACTGCCTTGGAGGTGGAGCAGAAAGTGCTTTATAAGCAGTTGTTCTCTAGTTAAACTGTGAGGAATGGGCACAGAAAGCCTGAGTATTGCTAACTCAGCATGTGTCAGACTTGCTGCCTGTTCCCATTTTTAGTCTGTGTGTAGAGCATACACAAGTGCAAGCTCTTACAGGCTGCTGCCACCTAGATGTGGTTGTCATCTGCTGAGGATGGAACAGGAGTTGTCCAGTTCCTGAAGTATTTGTAGGCAGCTTGAGGCATACCCTGCGTTAGCAACTCATACACTTCCGTATTACACCTGAAACTTGCAACACTTTCTCCTCCCCACCCACGTGCAGGATTTGTCTCCTGATGAAACACACATCCCATTAAGGCTTGTTTGACCACCTTATCCATGCAAACCACAAGGTGTTTTGAAACCTTCTGGTCTTGACTCCTCTCTGTGCAAGCTTTATCGTTTCGAAAGGATTCTGGAGTTGTTTCAAGTAGAATAATAGTAACACCTTTCCTATCACAGCTCACTGACTTTGTAACAATGATTAGTTTCTTTCAGCATCAGATTAGCCAGCTGTCTCAATTACTACATTTGATGTTTGAGGAATGGTCACCACCGGAACAGCCCCACATACCTGTGGATGTCTTGGGTCCCCAGGAGCTGCTGTACCTGCTCAGTCACGTTCTTATTAATGATGTCACATAGTTTCCCAACAGTATCCACTACCACAGTGGGTGGAGCTGAACTGTCTGTGGAAAAACAAACACTTAGTGGGTCTTGTAACAGTAGTAACAGGGAAGTATTTAAACACAGTCAAATTCTTGCAGGTGTCCAGATTTTGTTTTTCATAGATCTAGGCATACACATTCCATCATTCACAGAAAACAAAGTGCCCATTCACAAAATGCCCATTTCTGCCCATTCACAGAAACCATGGTCAGAAATAAACAAATGTTAGCTTGGAATAGGGGAGCTCTCGCTAATCCTTTAGTGGCTAAAAAAAAATTGTCAGAGCTGTGAGTGTTCACAGCAGAGATGGTACTAAAGTGCACCCTACAATGTCTGTGGAAATCAGCCAACTGAAATTACCTAGAGAGAGGGTTCCTGTGACACAGAAGACACAGTATAGGGCCTGGGCCAACAAGGAACCTGCTTAATAAATATTTTGTTAACACCCAGAACTTGTTTCAGTATTAGATTTTACCTGTTTTGACTGCTATGACTGAAGGTAACAGGCTCCTTGGCCTTTTCTCACTCAATTTCAGAAGAACTAGGGTTGAAGAAGGCTGCAGTTATTAGGGGGACATGAGGCTTCCTCATCTCCCCCACTGGCTGCAAGCAGGAAGGCTCCTTCCCTCCTGGAGGGCTCAGCAGCCCAGGCACCTTGCTGTGGGGCTGGACATCCCACAGCCCTGCCAAGCCTTCCAACCCGGGAACAGCAGCAGCTGCTGCTCTCCAGAAGTACAAACCAGAAGGAACTACACCTCTCAGTGCTGACAGGTGTTGACATTCAACAACTTTTGGTTTTTAAGTTTAGTAGCACATGATGGAAGTTTCTGAGGACTGGACACAATTACACCTGAATGAATTATTGAACAGAAATCTACAGCAGAAGTTATTTTTGCCTTAAACTTGTTATCTTTCAAGTAGAGAATAAAAGACAATTATGAAGTCAGCTCACAGAAAACAAAGATTTGGGGAAAACCCAGAAATTCTATTTCCTCTGTTATTCCCTTCTTCTGCCTCCCTGTTATTCCTCAGCTACTGCTAAAGGCTTACAAATAATGGGAATTTGCTACTTGAACTGCAAATTGTCAGGACCCTATTTTTATATTCCCAGTGAAGAAAACACCTGGTTTACTCATTTCTCAACAACTCTATTATTTTCTATGAAGAGATCGGCTTTTCACTTGTTTTCTTCTTCCTTTGGAATGGACTCAACAAACAGCAGCTGGTCAGTCTTTACCTAGTTCTAGGAGCTCATGGAGATTCCTCATAGCGTTGGTCATTTCCCCAAGCTTTGTGTAAACCTCATTCATTCGTGGATAAACACCGTTCAGAGAATTCACATCAAACAACTTCTGGAAGTGAGAGACTATCCCAGACAGGGTGTGCAAGGATGGTGTCTGGCTGTTCTGCAGCAAGCAGGAAGAACTCATCAGTGTTACTGCTTAACAAGGCAAGGACACTTTCAAACCGTGAAAACCTCTTAAAACCAGTCTGAAGAAAAAGGGGTGTAATTTCCCTTATTAAATCTCAGCCTTTCAAATATTCTTAAATCTGAAGACATATTTTCAACAGTTTTCAGACACAAATATCCACCAAACCCAAAATACGCTTTCAAAAGCTTTCTTCTCTGTTGCTGAGAAGTGCATTTACATGTTCTCAGCATTGACTGAGAAACAGAACAGGCTCATTCCTGAGACTACAGGGCAATGCAAATTCACTGCTGGTCAAGTGCCTTTGATCAAAGCAGTCTTCCCCAAGGTGAATTTATCCATTATGTTAAAACAGTCTTTGACTATTGAACGTCTTCAAACAGATATTTCTTAAACCCGTAAGACTTTCAAATGCACTAATCTAACCACTGTGTGAAGAATGCATTTAAGAATGTAACTTATGATTACGAACCCCTGGTGAGAATTACCTTTTCCTTATTTTCTATTTCTTCCAAAATTGCATCTACTGTGAACTGGAGGTCTTCAACTCGTATGGATTCTCTGTTATCCTGTGGATCTGCAGTATGCCAGGGCATCAATTCCAGAGACAGTTTTCTCAAGGACCTATGCAAATCCTTTTAAAAGAAGGGAGGAGATACAACTTACTTTAGAAACTGCTTAAAGTGGTTTTCATTACAGAAACAGGCAGATTTTCTGTTTTTCATATGCAAAAACATTCCAGTATTGGAGATGTGAGGTTTTAGTTTTCATAGAAATTAAGCACAGCATCCTCCTGACATTCTTTGATTTGAAAAGAACAGTTAAGTCTTAAAATACTAAATTTGCTGGTTTACAGTTTCAGTGAATTAAGAAGTTTTGGTCACAAATAGTTTGGTGTTAAACGGAACTATTTCACTTGTATTTGGATCAAAAAGTTATTGTTCTGGCCAGACAAAAAGAAGAAAGAGAATGCACCATTAATGTGTCAAGGTCAGACTCTAAAGCTTAATTGTCTTCTTAAGGACTCAGCCAGTGAAGAAAAACACCTAAATGATATACACAGAGAAGTATCTCTGGTAAGTATTTCACTTGGACAGCAGGATATTTTTAAAATTTAACACCAAGTCAGGCAAGAACAAAAGCTACACACAAACCCCCCCCCAACTACATTCAGTGAGAGACCAAGGAGTGCTGAGCCCCTGAAAGGAAGACTATACAGCCAAGTGTAGTAATGTGTTATTACCTTTAGGGCCATAAGCTGATCTGCCCACATTTCTATCGTGAGGGGAAGGTGCTCAAATCCACATTCCTGTCCATTCTCTTTAATATAACTTTGCACTGGCCCTTTGCTGCGCCGGTATATTAATGGGGGAGCTCTTGGACTTCGCAAAATGGAATCAATATGGGACAAAACCTTCAACAACAGAGAACAACTGTTACTGCTCAAATATGTATGACATTTTGTAATTTCTCTTTCACAGTCATTACTGTCTAAATGTTAAACCACAAATAGCTCCAATATTATTATCGATTCAATATGACTATTGATTAATTTTACACATGCATTCAATATGTAATAGTTTCAAAGATTTAAACATCTACTAGCTAGAAATATGTAAAAGTAATATAAATATACTTCCCTTTGAGGGATATTTAACATTTATCACTCAAGGCATTGTTACTTCCACAGTTTACATTTTGCTAAGTGTTATTATATTTGTGCTTTTTAATTCAAAGAAAAATAAAAGCCACTATCTCCTCAGGTGTGTTTAAAACCATAACCTAAAGATATGTTTTGCTCAAGACCTTGAACAATTCCCCCTGTCCTGAAAAGACTTTAGCTAAATCATGGATTTGATATTTGTCAGCCTAATGTCTGTGTCCTTGCTATACTTTCAGATAGTTTATACAGAGATAGAACAATTAAGAACCAGCCTACATTAACTGCCAAATCCAGGACATTGCTCTTCTTGCACAGAGGACTTGACAGGAACTCTCAGACTCAAACCAGCACCCTCCAGTTTAGTAGTTAAACAAACCATGTATAGTATTTCACTGTAACAGTGCTAGACACATGGTACAGATAAAACTTATGTACCTGTAGGTATTGTCGACAAGCTGCCTGCAGCTGAGTCACTCCTGCAACGCTCCCAGATTCTTTCTTTTCTTCTTTTGCTTCTCCAGTCCTACTCCCCAAAGATCTGCACAAAAATACACAGTGGGTTACACAAGCAGCCTTAGCAGGAATTAGTACTTCCATCTTGAAGAAAGAACTAGGTATGCAGCACACGTACTCACACATACAAAGTAAAATCTCCATGTTATGACAGAATTCCATTGGACTGAACGAGTACAGACTGACAACACAATACCTAAATATCTTCACCTCAGGCTTCTAGGCTGAGGCTATTCCAGACCCTATCCTGATATAGAATGGGCAACACCAGATATGCAGTTGTTCTCTTACTGCAGGTTCTACTACTGCTGAAGACTTAAAACACAGAGTTTTACTCAAAAGGGTCAAAATTCAAACTTCACAGTCTTTATCTGCTTCTGCTGGAATATCTTTTCTGGCTGTCTATACATAGCTCAACACTCCTTTTGTCGAATCTAAGATGATTTTCTCTAAAACTACTATCTAAATAATATCCCCTGCATGAGAGAAAAAACATTTAAATATAAACAGTATGTGTATTTAAAGTTTAAATGATGTCTTTTTCAAGCTATAAAATATTTATCATTCAGTATACACATGCACAAATGACTAGGTGAAATTACAGATAAAAATACTTCATCTACACTGGATCTTTAATACCTTCAATGTATTTTCTTAGCAGAATTTCAGAAAACAAGAAAGTCAGTTTCTAAGAATAATATGGACATAACTTCAGTAGCTGCAACATTTTGCCAACTCACACGTTCACATTCATAATCCATAATGTAACCAGTAGCTTTCTTTATAGCTCATGGAAACTGCAAATACCATAGGTGGCCCTGTCCATATTGCCTGCAATAGCCCTCAAATCAAATCCAGAAAGACAAAGTGAAATAAAAAAGACACACTGCTGTGTCCACATTTGCAGACCCTGCCATCACTTCAGAGATTCACAGGGTTCTGGAGCTCCAGCACCATTTTCTGGCCATAACCAAGCTCTGAGGAATGCTGATAAGGTACATGCTTTATAAGCTACTATCTACATTATGGGTTGCAGAATAACTTTGCTTTCAGAAGTCCAGAGGATTCATGAAAGTTATTAAGGAAATATACTTACTGGACAGTTCTCTTTAAAGTTTTCTCTAGTTTCTTCACTTGGTGCTTGTAAAATTTTAATTCCTGTGCAGTTGGCCTTTTAGAAAGAAAAAGCACCATGTTATATGTCTTGCATTGGAAGGTATCTATAAAATTCAGTCAAGCGAAAAAATAAGAAAGCTTTGCCAGTGCCAAAACATCATTCTGGAGATTATATTCTGCTACATTTCAATGTGACAACAGCAATAAACAGCAAACTAACTACTAGCAGTTGTTATTAACAGTATAGGAAGGGGAGTTTGGCTGTTGCTACCATATCTTATTTCTTTGATCGCAGATTTCACACTCCACTTGTACAACCACTGGTGCTTTGGGTTTCTTTCTCTGTAAAGCAAAGTCTACCAAAATGGCCTTGCAAAGGCTGATACTTATCCTTTCTCACCTTATTTCCAAAGCTTTTTTGAGATTTGTATTTTCAAGCAAAAGCTCTTCGTTCCTGGCTTTTGTTTCAACAAGTTGTTTCTGGAAAGACTGCAACATAGTGTTATTTCTTTTGTTTCGCTCATTTCTTAATCAACAAGTTTGAACAATTTAAAGTATGTACATGTTAATAAAGGTTCACAAAACATGAGACAGCATGGATGAGGAATCAAATTACTAAGACCAAGTGCTGCATTAGACCACAGGTGGTGGAGAACTGTGACTAAGGAGGTCTATGCAGTCCCCCAGCAAGGACTCACAAAACCGTGCTGAATCTTTGCATGAAGACAGGGAACCCTGCCCAGAGAGGTTACAAGCTCAAGAGACATGGTGGCTCTTGAAGGGTTACCATCTAGAGATCTACACTGACTTATTCTTGGCAGTTCCATACCGTGAGCAGTGCTTTGTAATTAGGAGTAGCATCTAGATTTAAGAATTCTTCCTTGCTTTTCACTTCTCTCTGTACCTCGTCTTTGTCTTTTTTATAATGCCTACCAAGGAAAAAAATTGTTTTAGTTTACTGCAATTCAATTAACTCAAAAATCTAAGTTGATTTAGTTAGCAGTTATGTATGACAATAATGTTTCCATAAACTACAAAGTAAATAGAATAAAAACGGTGCCCTAAGATCCACTGCTCTAATTTCTGGGAAAGCTGCTTCATATGCTAATTAAGTGCACTTAAGAGAAACTCCAGTACAAGCAAATCCCATTTCAGTTTTCAAGATACTAATCTCAAACTACAGGAATGCCTCAAGTATCTGCTTGTTGCTTTGCACTGTGATAGAGCTGAAAACCCAGTATTCCTTTAGTTTTAGGAGATCATTCAACTGAGCACAGCTAATGCAGTAAATGCTGGCAAAAGAGGAAGGGAAGTGGGGAAAAAAAAGAAAAGAAAAAAAGACTTAGAGCTCAAGTGTCTGAATATCCCAGCTGTCCTGGCCTCTCAACTGAGGAGCTGCTTAGCCTGGACTGACAGTTATTCCCTGGATAAATCCAAACTTCCATGACCATTTCAACCTTTTGCTGTTTCTACATGCTAGAGACATCTGGAGCACAGAATATGTACCATTATAAGGCTCAAGAACAGGAAGGGGTAAGTAAATCTTGAACAGTAGTACCATAGGGCATTAGATGTGACCTACCTCAGCTCCTTTTTAATCTGACTAATTTGAGATTCATAATAATCAATTAGACAAAGGTACCTGAAGAAAGGAAAAACGGCATCTTGAATTTTGGCATTTTTTGAATGGCATTTTTTCAAAACATTCATGCCTGAAAGATACTGTGGTCAACCCAGAGGAACAGGCCAGCTTACACAGCTGCACTTCAGAAGTGGCTGCTCCAGACAGTGGGTTTTCTCTCACACCAAAAAAACACAGTTTGCCAAAACAGAAAAATAGAGATACTAACTCTGTACTAGTCTAGAAGCGGTAAAATCATTCAAGGGGAGGAAAATCCAAAATCTCCCCAACAGCCTCCTCACCTTATGACTGTGTTTACCTAGCAAGCCTAACGGAGAGGCACAGTCAAAATAAAGTGCCTTGAGCACTCTGAGATTGTCCGATTAGGGGAGAGATGAGAACCAAACCACAGTGAACCAAATTCAGTGATCCCTCCTCTCTTACAATTAGGGCACGAGAAAAAGGCTGTGCACACACAATCCCTTTTAAAAGTTTCCCAGGTAAAGGTTTGTGACCAGACCTAGAAAGCCAGGTGACATCAGCACAGTAAAGCAATGGTTACCTGAAGCCTAAGAACTGGCAAATCTCTAAGTATAACAGAGCTATAGAAATCCTACTGGCATGAGATACATGACTGGGATACTTTCAGAACTTACCCCAAAGTACTTGAAAGTCTCACTGCAAGCCTGCATTCAGCAGTTGCAAAGGTCCTTTCCCAAAACTGGAAGGGCTCTTTTTGTGGTGGTTGGGGATCGTGTTTGTTGGCTTTTTTGTTTGTCAGGTTTTTTAAATTTACATTTTTAAATGTTAGAAGCCCAGGATGAGATCATCCTAGCAGACACTGCAGTTCCAGAGCAGAGGAAATCATTCCCTTCCCTTTGCTGACACCTAGTGTAGGCAGTGGCTGGTAATTTTTTGATTTCTGCCATTGATTTATCTGTCTCACAATTTTACAAAGGAAAAATACAACTGCACTGATGTACCTTTACAAGAATTCATATTTCAGCTTGCACTCCCTAAGGTTTCCAGCTACTTTTTCCTCCACATAAATATCTAGAAGCATTACTTTAAAATCTGTTTCTGCATTCAATGTTACAGATCGTTCACCAATACAAGATCACCACCTACCTCTCATCTAGCAGAGACTTGGGAGCTCTTTTGCAAAACTGGCAAAACATTTTGTTCTGAGTGGCAACACGCCACCGCTCCTCCATCCCCACCTTGCTCAGCTCCTTCTGCAAACGGGCAATAATCTCTTCCTGTTCTTGCAGCTTTTCCTCCTGCTGTTGGTATTTTACCTGTGAGCCAGTAATGGGAGCATTATTACATTGTTATGACCCTGCAGCTGACTGTTCTGTACGTGCCCAGGTAAACACTTGGTCCCAAGGAGGATTAGTACTTGGGGTTTAGCTGTACTGAACAGATAGTGGAAGAAGAACACAGATGTTTTTCTCAGTCATTGCTAGAAAATTCTGCATAGCTTGAAAAAACTGAGCTATGAACTCATGTTTATATTGATCAATGTAAATATTTTTGGCCCTTTTAAAAAAGGCAAATTTTGAATCCCCAGGCAGCACTATCTGAACTACCTGTGAAGCCTCTTGGTCTTTTTGAAGTTCTTTGACTTGGTTCTGTTGCTGGCAAGCTTTTGCTATCGTTTCATCTTCCAGCTGACAAATTTTGGCCTTAATGTTTTCCACCACATTTTCCAATTCATTAGCCCGCTGCTCTTGTCGAGTCGCCCGACCTTGTTCCAGTCGTACCACATCTCTGAAAAAAAATAAATCAATCCTTGATTTAAATTAAACTCACTTCACTAAAGGCAGTGCAGGAAGGAAGGACACGCCTGACATTATGTGACGACATTCAATAGTATCCTGTGGCAGCGAGTATGGGAAATACGCTGGTATGGGAAGAAGCTGCAGATGAAATAAAAAGAATTCAAAAGAAACTAGGCCAACATTGCTGCACATTGGGCAATAATCTCAGGAAAAAAGGCTTAGGCCTCTGGTGAGACAAGATCTCCACTGGGCAGCAGATGCATACTGATAATACTTTTTCTTTACATTAGCAGGTCAATTCCTTCCACTGTGTCTCACCTAAGACTTCGGTTTGTCTCCATGAGTCCCTGCATCAACTTCTGCTGCCGCTCGGTGTCTTCCATCAGCGTTTTTAATGCAAATCTTATTTCTAGAGAAGACCGACTGTCTAAGACAATCATAGCTGGAGATCCAAAACATAAGCAAAGTCACAATGAAAGACTTTTAACAGTTGATCAAGAATTGTCTGCTGCCACTTGGAAGTGGCAGCTTTAGAGACGTCTTATGAATTTAGGCTTACTATTTCCAAACACAAACAGTGTTGAAATTAGCACTCCTTACCTGATGCATTTCTGCAGCATTGGGGGGCAGCAAAACTCACCGGTTTCAACCCATGACGCACCAACAACTTGTTTAAGTCTTCCCACTCCTCCTTCTCCTGCTGCAGCTGGGACAAGGGGAAGAAGAGGCACAAACCTGAGTTCTGCAAATGGGCTGTGCAGGCCGTGGGGGGTCCCAAATGCCCCCAGATTAAACCAAACCAACCCCAGAGGGACCCCCAGCCGCTACAGGAGGGCTCGGGAGACGCTCCAGTAAGGCCTGCAAAATACACCGGGAAAAAGCGTCCTTAACGACATACAGCACGCTCACTTTTCCCGACCTCTATTAGAAGGCAAAACACGTGCAGCGAGCAAAATTCGCCGTTTTAAGAGGCCCAGAGCCCCGTTCCTGGGGGTCCCCAGCACAGCCGGAGGTTGCTGGAGGCGCCGAGCCCTCAGAGCGGCCCTGCGGGCTGGGGGGTTCGATGGCTCCTGCTGCTGCCACAGACACCCACGGACACCCGGGCACCCCCCGGCACCCACAAATACCCACGGACACCTCCAGACACCCACGAATACCCACAGACACTTCCCAGCACCCACAGCCCCGGCCCCCGGTACCTGAGCCATGGCGGGCAGGGCGAGACGGGGCCGGGGCGCGGAGGGAGCGGGGCTGAGGGAAAACGGCTGAGGGAGAGCGGCTGGGGACGAGGGGCTGAGGGAAGAAAAATGAAGGAGGAGGACTCAGGGAGCAGAGCCGAGGGAGAGGGCTCAGGGAGGAGAGCTGAAGGAGTGGGGCTGAGGGACCCGGGCTCAGGGAGGGAGCAGGGCCGAAGGAGCGAGCTGAAGGAGCGGGCTCAGGGAGAGCGCGGGGCTGAGAGAGCTGGGCTGACGGAGGGGGGCTCAGGGACGCTGAGGGCTCAGGGAGGGGGGCTCAGGGACGCTGAGGGCCAAGGGCTGTGAGCGCGCGCGGGGCGGCGCCGGTTGGAGCCGGAATCTTGCGGCGCGGAGCGGAGCGGAGGGGCGGGGAGCGGCCGGAGGTAGGAGTGGGGTGAGTGCCGTGAGCGCCGTGAGGGGTCGACTCTGGGGGGAACGGGGTTTGGTTTGGGGTTTTTTTGTAACGGTGAGGGGAGGTTGTGTTGGTGGGGGCAGGTCTCCTGCCCCCAGAGCTCATGTGCCACCCGGTGCGCGGCGCCGCGAGGAGGGCTGGCTGGGTTAGGTGGATGCGGAGCGGCTAGTCCCAGCCTGGTTTTCAGAGCGAGCTCTCCTGTATGAAGTACAGGGGACCACGTTTTGGGCTGCTGTCTTGGTTAGCAGAAGACGCGGTGGAAGAAGGCGGTCGGTGTGGCACAGATAGATAAATAGATGTCTTTCCCTCGGCTGTGGGGAGCGAGCAGGGCCTGCGCCTTCCAGCCTTTCCCTCGACACTGGGGTGGTACCGGCTGGCCTAGAGCCTACCTTCGATTTAGAATAAAAATATATTGTTGAAACAATGAAAGGATTGGTGTGTTCTGGGATGCTCCCTAAAACTTTCAGCGCAGATCCTAAGTGATGTCCAAGATCCACGCCGCAGGGTGGGCTGGGGACACCTCATCTGGGGACACCAGGAGCTGCCACCTCTGCTGGCACCTCATCTGGGGACACCAGGAGCTGCCACCTCTGCTGGCACCTCCTCTGGGGACACCTCTGCTGGCACCTCCAGCTGGTGCCCGGGGCTGCTCCTGGTGCTGCTGACCCTCTGCCAGGGTCTGCCCCCACAGGGAATACACCCTGCCCGAGTCCCACCCTGTGCCAGGGCATGCCAGCCTTCTCAGACACCAGGGACTTCAGGAACAGCCTCCCCGGCGTTTACTAGCACGTGTCATTGCTTGTTTGCATTTAAATTATGCTTATTGATACTTCTAGTGATACTTGATACTATACTTACTGATACTTGATATTGATGCTTATTGATATGCTGGCAAAGCAGGCAGCCCTTAGGAAATTAATTAGTGAAAATAATACGCTAAAAGTCAGCCAGTGGTTGTAAAACACCATCGTAGTCTAAACACTGTCATGGTCTAAAAACCTCTTAGGTAAGAAACGAGTTATTTGTGGTTCACACAGATTATGTGACTGAAATGCCAGGTCAGATTTGCTAATGTGCATGTTGGAAACTGCTGGAGTGGTTTAGGAAAATGAGTAGGTGAAATTGTTGCCTGTGCTGCTTTACAGTCTCGAGTTCATTACAGTCTGGGACCTCTGGATTGGGTTCCTGCTTTGGTCAGGTTGTTAATTTCTAAGCTTTTGCTTAGAAATTGTTGGGCAACCCATTTTTCCATCAAGTAATCGATGAAGTTATGACGAGCTAAAAAAGTTAGGATGAACTACACTTACTAATTTTGCAAAATATTTTATTTTTTCAAAATATATTTGCCTGTCTGTCTCAGAGAAAAGATGGTTTTGTTTTAAATGTTTTTGTTTCATCATATACAGCTAGCACTGTGTGCTAGTTAATAATGCTTTAAAAAATGTCCTTTTTCTGAAAATAAGGAAAATTTAGACCTCAGCACTTCTCTGCTGCTATTCTGCTTTTCTATTTTTTTCTTGCTGCTAATTGGATTAAAAGCTGTTTGCGTTACTATGGCATCTGGTGAGGAGATTACTGTCTGTGAAGATGAAGTAAGGTAAAACATCAGAATCGTGGTATGAGCAGATTTGGGAAGATATCCACAGTTCCAGTGGTCACTTATGACGGTACCTAAACTTTAAATATTACTTAAATACAAGGATATCTTGCCAGATCTCTTGCCCTGTGTTTGTGTATGCAGAGTTGCATTTCTGAATGATGTAAGTAGTGTTTATGATATTACAGAAAAATCTGTTAAAACAGCAGATAGCTAAACTGGTCATCCCCAGTTTTTCAAGTCTAAAAGGCTGAAACGCTTTCTTTGAGACCAATCAAATACTGTATTTTAATGCCTACAAGGAAGTAGCAGAACTGTCCAGGGACATCTGAATACTAAGCATAATTCTGTAACCTACTGTCACCTGAAATGGAAGTTTTAGAGGCTTTTAGAGGTTAGATGGGTATCTGTGTCTTTGTACTGTGTTTGTCAAAGTGAGTCTGTTTAACCGTCAGTTTATATTTTGTGATATTTTGTCATATTTGAATGTTTGCAAAACACGAAAATATAAGCAGTTCTGCAAGCTTATTCTTTCAAGTCTCATTTTTCATTTGCAAAAAGTGACTTGCCCTGAAGCAGTAAAGCTTTGAACTGCAGACATCAGGAATTGAACTTTCAACGACAATTAATTTACTTTGTTGGTTTTTCCTTAGGTCTCGATACAGCCACTTAGAGAAGATGACAGATTTGGTGGCTGTTTGGGAAGTAGCTTTAAGTGATGGTGTTCATAAGATTGAATTTGAACATGGGACCACTTCAGGAAAACGTGTTGTCTATGTTGATGGAAAGGTGAAATTGCTATGCACTCAAAATTCACTGTGATAGAGATTACATAAGTGCACTTTCATGCAACACACATCCGAACAAAAGACTAATAAATGCAAGTGAGGTACATTCAGTTGATTAACTTTACCTGATTTACTGAACTGCATTACTCTTTCTTTCAGTTCCCGTTAAGGTGTGAGTATTCATGAAGTGCTTTGCTGTCTTTGGGCAGAGGCACTCTGTGCATACAAACCACCATGTATGTGTTCATTCCCAAATAATAGTTCAGCTGTCTCCTGAGTTCCAGTTCAATTTTTTTAATATTAAAACATGCACTTAGGTTTCTCAATTAATACCCACTGTCTTTATTTTATTCTACAGGAAGAAATAAGAAGAGAATGGATGTTTAAATTAGTGGGCAAAGAAACATTCACTGTTGGAGCTACTAAAACAAAAGCCACTATTAACATAGATGCAGTCAGTGGCTTTGCATATGAATATACCTTGGAGATCAATGGAAAGAGTCTCAAGAAATATTTGGAGAACAGGTTAAAAACAACCAATACTTGGATACTGAGCTTGGATGGTACAGACTATAGAGTTGTTCTAGGTAAGTAAACATTGAATGACTCCACGTTGCTGCCTTTGAATAAACTTGCCTGTATTTGGTAACTGGTAATTAAGAGAAAGTGCAGTTCAGCAGGTAGCACTGGTGCAGTATAAAATCTTGGGTGGTTTAGAAGGTTGGAATGAGATGCCAAGGACAGTCAGAAAAATAATGGTCTTGTTATACATGTGTGAGCCTATAGCAGCATAGTCTGGATTTAAAAGCAAAGGAAAAAAGAAAAAGAGAGGTTGGGAGGCATTAGGGCTCCTGCATCCATAGAGATGGCCCAGCAAGACATTTCTCCAGGTGAAGCCTGTTATAGAAGTGTTGTGATCTGTGTTGTGATCAAACTTGATGTTTTTTCAGCAGGTAACTAGGCTTTCCTTCCAAAAATCATCAGCCAAAGTTAAGGAGTCTCTGAGGAAGTGCAACAATTTTATTCTACGTTTTTAATGATTAATGAGCATCCTTTTTTTCCTGCATCACTTCTTAACTACCCATTTAGTCTAAAAACCTCAGATGATATTCTTTCACTATTTTAATAAGCAGGCACTGCATTTCTTCTCTTCTGCTCCCCTTTCCCAAATGCATTACAAGCAGCCAGGAGGAAGGGATCCCCTGAGGAATTTGTCCATGGCATCTAGTGGGAAAACTTGCACTTAGGTATTGCTGTATGGTTAGATGTAGAGACAAGAGATCCTGGGCTTGTTTTTATAAAGCCTCAGGACAGAGCGAACTGCCCTAAGATGAAAGGGAGCAGGGAAGAAAGACAATTTTAATGCCAAAAACAGATAAGTCTCCTCACAGGATTTTAATCTCTCTATGCTTGCTGGAAATGCAAGCAGGGTTCAGCTGTCTGCTGATGTCCTGTGGATGACAGTGTCAGTAATGTGAATTCTGGAGCAAAATAATTTAAGGAGGATGTGCTGGGAGAAGTTAAAGAACACTTTCAAGTGGAAGAAACCCCTAATATTGATATTTAAAGTAGCACTTGGGCTTTCAAGGAGATTTTTAAGAATACAAACAGTTTGATGGATGTTAAATAATGCTACTTTTGAATTAAACTTGACCTGGAAAAATTGTTGGAGCTTCATTGAATAAATGGCACTCAAATAAGTAGCAGAAATCATTTCATATTTCTGCCTTCAAGTTTTTCAATTCAAAACTGTCAGAATATCCCTGGGAATATTCTGAATGACTCAGTGTCAATAGCCACGGCTAGGGAAGAGGTAGAAGTGTATGTTCAAAGCAAAAGTTGTTTGCTCATTATTAACAAAGCCTACCCATCTCTGTGAGAACAAATGCTGTAGCTCAGGTACTATGGCTGTTTAAGAAATTCAGCAGTAGAGTTTTAAAATTCCTAGATCTTTATCTGTAGGGAGAAAAAATACTTTGTTCTTTCTACTTTCTGTTTTCCGTTTCCTTCACAGAAAAGGACACTATGGATGTGTGGTGCAATGGTCAAAAAATGGAGACAGCGGTATGTGATCCCTCCCAAAGGGTACTCTCACCCTATGCCTACATAACCAAAACCTTAGCAAATTAAGCCCCAGAGGGGCACATTAACTCCCTTCCCCACAGAATATGAGCATGGGGCATGACAGCCAGGACATTTCTGGTCTGTTCCAAGTGACCTTCATTGTATTTTGTTACTGGCAGTGTTCAGTTCTGATGCCAAACATCCGTATATTTAAGGATAAGTGATGCTTTTGTTTACACTTTTTAGACAAGCAAATATGAGTCTGTTGTCCAGGATTTTTAGGGGAAAAACTTTCAGGGGAGTGGGAAGGTTTTGAGTTTGATAGTACAGAGCTGCTTATGTTAGTGGTGACTGAAAATTGAACACAAGTAGTCTGTTATGACTCATGATTTTTTTCCATCTAGAGATGGTCCTAATACTTAGAGCTTAAGAGTCTCATTGGAACAAATCAAATCTTCTGTCTTTCTGACACACCTGTATTAATTTTTAGAGCAGGCTGACAGGTAGAAGGCTTAACCTGTTTGGTCTTTTTGTATTAGGATGGCTCTCAATATGCATACTAGGTAAGCTTCCCTATCCCTGAAAATGTGTCAAAGTGGTTACTCCTGCCACAAGAAAGCCCCTGGATGAGTACAAACTGTAAAAACAACAGTTTTGCTATACCTGAGAGTAGGATGAAGATTTACCAAATCATAGAATGGCCTGGATTGGAGAGAACCTTAAACATCACCTTGTTATAACCTTCTTGCCATGGATAGGAATACCTTCCACTTAGACCAGGTTGGTCAGAGCTCTGTTTCTTTAGAAATCAGTGGAAGAAGCCCCCTCTCCAGTAAATCAGAATTTCTGCTCCTGATGGCTCTCAGCCTTTTCTATAATGTAATAAATGAACTAGGAGATATTCTTGAAAGCTATGTGTGCAGGTTTAGTTGTGAAACTGTGCTTCTATTAGAGTGGCACAGAGATTGTTCTGCTCTCCTGAAGATGATGACAAAAAACACAGCCATGCCTGGCAAAATCCGTAACAGAAACTTTCATAACTGCAGCAGGAGCCCAAAATACACAACTTGTACTCCATTCAGGGATCTCTTCATCCTGCTGTAGAAGGCATCCTAAATACTTCACCTTTTACTGCTGCTTCAGTGTAGGTTTGTGTAGCACTCACTGGCTGTACAGCACAACTGGGCAGGAAGCTGCCCTTTTTATTTTTGTTTACTGACACAGCAGTAACATTAACTCACAAACTGCAACTTTACCATTTTGATTATGTGAAATTTTGATTGTCATCTGACACCCACAAATCTTTAACTGGACACCTTGGCCAAACCCTGCCTGAGATTCTGGAACTTTGTTCAGCCGCTGGGGCCGTATTTGTTGCAGGTACCTATGGCTGCTGTAACTGTGGGAACTACAAGTGATCTTGACATTGATGCACTCAAGGATTTCATTTGCTAAAATACCGCGTGTCTGTTTTCACTCTTTATCTCCTTCCTCCCAGGGTGAATTTGTCGAAGATGGGACTGAAACTCACTTCACTGTTGCTGATCACAGCTGTTGCATTAAGGCTGTCAGTAGCGGGAAACGAAAGGAAGGAATTATTCATACCCTTATTGTGAACAACAGAGAGATACCAGAGGCTGTAGAGTAGCCTCTCGTTAACTGATTATTGTAGGACTAAGATCAGGAATTTTCAATTACTGTGGTAATTATTTTAATATGTACGACTTGGTACATCTAGTTTGTGCTGGCTTTATTTTATAGTTTCTGTATATGAAATTATTCTATTTGAGGACCAGAAGAAAATAATTACATACAACCTCTTATATTACCAGTTTTTAAAAAACTATATATATAGAATATATATTATATCACTAAGTGTGGAGAACACTGGTGAACTTCAATAGAAATTATAAACAAGGAAAAAAATCTCACTATAATAAAGATAAATATTCAGTAACACTGAATCCTTATAAACTGCAGGTGTATATGCAGGGAGGAGAAAGCACATGCTGGGCATTAGAATAAGCTGTTAAAGCTTTCTCAATAATTATTTTTTCTATTAAACTGACTACAAATCTTTTCAGATATGGTTAAGAGTTACAAAGTTAATTAAAAGGTTATTGATGAAATACATTACAAATACTTGTGTAACAGTATTAAAATAATACTGAGTTATGAAAACTGTTCTTTATTCCCATTAGGAGCAAAAAGTTACATGTGCCAAAAAAAAATCCTTTAGGTTTTCTGAAAACTGATGCTGATGAGAAATTGTTGCAATAGTTCAGAAACTCTGTACTGAGTTTTTTCAAAAAAAGAAAACAGAAGAAAGAGAATTCCTGCCATGAAATTGTTTTAAAAAATTAAATCACTTGGAGCAAACTGAAATAAGAGCTTATCCTTGTTCAGTGCTGTCTAACCTTAAATCTACAGCTGTGTGTTTTCATGGCAGAAACATGAGGAAAAAGGGAACAGAAGTAGAAACGAATTTGTTGCTTATACAGAACAGTTAAAATAGGAATAGACTAATTCTGTTTTCAGATTTGCAGCATAATATCTAAGAGCAGCCTTAGGATTTCTTGAGAGCAAAGCTCACGTGTGTTAGAGGCTCACAAACTACAAAACTACCCTTTCCAAAAATAGGCATAGCTAATCTTAATAATAAAAAAACACAAAACAAAATATGAATATATTCATTCAAAAGTTTGTTTTTTAATGGTTAAAAAAAATTTCCACTTGCAACCTCACTTAAAGTTCAGAATTAGACTTTTATAACTTAATTTCTTTTGGACTTGTGAGTGGTTTCTAGCACTATGACTACGACCTCAGGAGCTGCAGGTGCAGTACAAGTATCGTGGGACTTCATTAACAAATTACTTTGATAAGTTTTATTAAATGATAATTTCATCTGTGTTTTAGAGATCACATGCTCTCCATTAGCACAGTGCTTTACCTGTGGGTGAGGTGCTTGTATGACAACATTGGGGTTTTTTAATGGTTTTATGTGAGCCCACCTCCTCCCCAGGTAATGACAGCTTTAACCACAGGTGACTTCAGGCAAGAGGCAGACCTGATACTGACAGGTGAGGTACTGACAGGTACTGCTGGGACCTGACACTGACAGACGAACCTTTATTTCTGCATTACATCACTGCTTTAAATGTTTAGGTGTTTTAGGGTCAGAAGTGGTGGTTTTAAATGGTTCAGATTGGACAAGTCTGGTAGTAGCTTTTTGTTTGGGACGATAATTTGTTTTAAATGCTGTTAACGTCAGGCACAGTTTTAGGCTTTAGGACAGAAAGTTTCCAAGTACCTGAGTGCTGGACTGAATTCCCTTTGACAGTGGAATTCCTATAATGGCTCTTGGGCTTGTCCACATACTGGCTTCAGGTCACTGCAGAAGCAATATGGGGATCCCTGGCTACAAGGCTAACAATGTAATCTTTAAAAGATATTGGTCAAGGTAGATTAATTGAAGATCAGTTTCAAGCTGTAGGCTTGAACCAATTCTTTACTATTTTGTAGCCTTTCAAAGACGTTAAACATTGCTGAGAAACCTGAAGCTCAAATAGAGTCCAAATCACAGTCTTAAGACTATATAGAAAAAGTTAACTGATAGTGACATTCATACTTTTTATTTTGAATACATGTATCTACAATGCTTGAAATAACTAATAAAAACTGTACAGCAACTACTGTTAGAAATCATAAAGTATTGCCTCATGTTTGTCATAACTATTTAATAGCCCATCTCTAACTGGGAAACAGTTTTCATCTGCTACATTCACCTATTTAAGTCAAAAGCAAATTTAAGAAACAAAGGCACAACCAAGATTTCTTGTGTTTCACTAACATATGTAACATCTCATATTCAGCAAATGCAATGGAATAATGACAGCTTATGCAAACATCAAGTGTACAGTCCCCTGCCCAGAACACTGTAAGGTATAAAGTAAATGACAATGTAAATGTTAAACTGTATTTTGGGATGCTCTCCCTTTCCACACTCAGATAATTTTGTCCTACTCTCCTTAAGGCATTGCCTCACTCTTTTTATGGATATTTCAGAGTATATTGCACAAGGCACTTTGGCCACAGCGCATTGCTAAGCAGAGCACCCTCTTAAATCTAAGCACTAGACTATTCTGAAGGGATCTTCACAATAGCTGCAGTTCAGATTAGTTCTCACTTAGGATGCTGCTGGTTTCCCCAGGATGTTCCATGCGCTTGGACTGGGTAACAAGTCAGCAAATATTGTGGAAGGGCCCCAACACTGTTGTAAATGACGAAGGTATCAGGATTGGCCTTATCATCTACCAAACTGTCATATACCCAAAAGGGATTCCCCTTCATGGTCAGTGGCATAATACAAGACGACTGGCCTTTAGTGTATGAGCCTGTTAATACATCAGCCTCAAACACGTACATTTTAGAGGCCATTTCCCCTACAGCTTTATTCTTGATGAGGCTGTTTGGGTTCCTTTTGAAGTAGATGCCAGCTCCATAATTTTGTCCTGGAAAAAGAAAGAAAAAATTTCAGAAGAAGACAGAGTATTTAACAGTTGGTTCTTTTGGGGTGGTAGTCCCAAGAGGCTGCTGCTTTGGTTCAGGATTACATAGGATGTTGCTACTCAATGCGTGCCACCCTTTTGGAAGGAAATTTGATTAACTGCTACTCCAGCGATGACCATTCGGATTTAGCTGTTAATTCAGTGATTGAAACATCAAGGTCTAAAGTATTAATATAAATATATGACTGACACCTCAGCCATCATGTACAAGGGACTCTGATAAGCACCAAAGGCAGCAAGATTTTAATAATGCAAACCACAAAAAAAAGCTTCCATATTTGTAAGAAGAATGTCACATTAAAGTGCTGTTAAAGTATCATGGAAAAGTCCAAGGAAATTGTCAGATCATCATCCTATTTGTTCCTCTTAAAGTGTGGAAATGTGCCATATACATTGCTTAGACAAAGAAAGGCAAATCTCCACTTTAGAATAATTTATTGCCTGAAATCCCAATCCTGCAATTGACAAGCTAAATATCACACCCTTCACCTATTCCAGGATGAAGCACTAAATGCTTATTCTTTCCCTTTCTGAAAACATCTATTACAATATCTGATAGAGCCCACAACTTTCTTCCCAGTGTACTCTCATCCAAATGGCAGCTGAGCAGTCAGATTATGTGCTGTCTGACCACACCTGATCTGAGCAGGGGGCTGGGCCAGGCGGTCCTCAGAAGTACCTTCCAGCTTCAATGTTCTCTGATGCCTTTGAGCATGTTTTAAAGCACCGAGCTGCCAAGTGCATGTTTGCAGCAGGTAAATAAGGATGTCGACTTTTTTTAAAGAGGAGCACAACAAAATAAAACTTGGACACAGAATTATGTGTATAGGCTAGGCTTGAATCCAGGCTTATTCCCCAGAGCCTTACTGAGTCTACAGTATGAGGGAGGAAAACCTTACTGTAGATAATAAAGTAAGCTCATAGAAATCCAAATGCAGGTGAGAAACATTGTTTAGGAATGACGTTTTTTTCCGGTATTAACCCAGCCTTAGTAGTCAGTCACTGTTCATTTTGATTAAAGATGCCAAAGCAAGTTCTTACCTGCTGGTGGAGAATACATCCTGTGAAATCCAGTCTGGCAAACTGAGCTACAGAACTCAGCAGGAACATCCTGGTACAACTTGTGGGTTATTTTGGAGCTACCTTGTCTTTCTTCTATTTTTTTTTTCATTTGTTGGAATGCAGCAGATAGAAGCGGATTATGTATCTTTTCAATCTGCAACACAAATAAGGAATAATGCAGTATAAACAAAGGCAGACTACTACCCATGAAATCCACAAGTGCTCTTGTTTAGGCTACATGTTCTTCAGTGCAAGAACCTTTGATTTAGCATATATACATTGACCATGTAGTGAATAAAGGATCTGAAGTGTGCAACTGATCCAAAGAAAAAGAGCCACACGACAATCCTGTGCCTCTCATTGAAATCAGTGGGAGTATTTCCTGGTGTACGGACTTCCAGTACCTGAGGTGTGCTGAACAGATTGAGTATCAAGCATATGTGAGAATAAGATGTGTGGGTGTTACAGCCTAGACCTGTAAAGAACTGCAAGTGTCCAGCAAGGTGTGGAGAACCTCTGCTCTCGTTGACCAAAACTTTACAGCTGTCAGGAGAAAAGGGGGCAAAGAGGAGAGGGTCTGTGTGTCCCTTGCATCCTCGGTGTGTGGCTGTGTGCAGTGTAAATAATCACACAGAACCTCAGGCTCCACCAGTGGGAGCAACGGGCAGTGCCAGGGCCTCTTCTCCAGCAGCCCTCTCATGCCAGACTTTCAACTGCTGAGCTAGAAAAAAGCAGGTGCTGTAGCACAATCAAAGTGCTCTTAACTCATTTAACTAAGCTATGACTGGTCTCCAGTGCAGCATTGTTTTAAATTCTGATGTAGCTTTTGAGTTGAGACTCAGCAAAGTCTTTAGTTCTGCAGATCAAGAAGCATTTGGTGGGTATTTGCTATCATTTCAATGTTAAACATCTTTCTCTTAGGAAAGGTAGTTCAGCCTGTGGCAGTGGAGTTTCCAGTTATCCACTGTTACTACCAGGCACACAAATCCCTGTTCACAAACTTCTGTATTTCTGTGTCTTTCATGGCCTCATCCACCTCCTGTTCAGTAAAACACTGATACCCAAGCAAGATCCCAGCTTCAACATATAATTAGATCAGAACTCTGGCGAATTCAGTTGTTAATTTTTGGTGTCGAGGTCACAAAAAGAAAACAGGGACACTGCATTAGTATCCTGGACTATTGCACTCAGTCTACCATACAAACCTATTGTTTCTCTAGTCCTATAAAAGAGCATTTGAAGCATGAAATATGAGGGAGAATATACAGCACAATCAATAAGACTAGTCAGAATATAATCACTTTTTGAGTGATTATTTGCATTACATTCAAAATACTTTTTAATAGGAGTAAAGACCGCATCTGTTTTAAGGCTTAGGCTAATTTGATCTTAATTTTTAAAAGCAATATATTGAAATAGTTCATCAGAGTCTTTTAGGCATACATTAAACATGTTAGTTCAAACATGAGCTGAGATTCAGTTTTGCCCTCTTTACCTTGAGAACATGAAGTCCAGCTTTTTCAAACTGTTTCTGTCTGTCTTTAAACTCCTGGAGGTGTGACTCTACGGGTAAAATCTGGATGTAGCCAGGAGTATTTGTCTTGTGAAAGTCTCCTTCTGAAGGCTGACCTGCTTCTGGTTGGCCTGGATATGAATAAGGGAGTAAAATTTTCATATATCATAATGTCTGAAGCAAAGGCAAGGGGGAGAGATCCAATTCTTTAGTTGGTAGTTTAGTTAAGAACAAAGAATGTTAAGTACACTCTGAAGTAATTTCAGAGGCTGACATTGAGAGAGACCTATATACATTTATCTTTTCCATTACATTTCTTCACAGCCCAACTCTTCTATAAAGGTATCTATATGGAATGACTACAAACATGAATTAAAACCAGTCACTCAGGAGTTTTTTGTAATGCCATAAAACAGTTGCATCAACTGTTCATGAAAGCCAAGGACTCTGCAGAACAAGTCCACTGGTGAGTACTGCAATAGTGGTCCAGCTGTAACCAGCAAAGGACGTTAATTAAGTGCAAATTTTGCAAGTCTTCAGTGGCCCGGCTTTAAAACAAAGGTGTCCTGGAGGGAGCAGCACTACAGCTGGCTGTGCTTCACGGCCAGCTCCTGTATAAGCTGTGCCCTACTGGGAACACTGCCAGGTGAGCAACCACAGCTAACCAACAGCTGCTTCCACAGGCTCACGTGATACAAGTACAGGAATATCAGTAATTAAAGCAACGTTCAGTATGTGTATATGAACTGAACTCACCTCTGTCCACTTTCAGCACTACTAGGATATACATTACTTAGTACTTAACCTTATTTAGGCACTTATTTACTTGATTAGTCATTATTTCCTTTACATACACATTGAGTGGAGCAGTTTCTCTTGTTCAGCTATAGTCTTCTCTTGCATATGAAGCAGCAAGTTCTCAGCTGTGAGCACTGCATCAATCACAGCATCAGGAGGGCCTTGAAATTCCAGTCTTGCTTGTCCATCTCTCACTTCTTCTGACACATGTACACTAGAAGGCTTCTCTCGAGAGAGTTCTGCAAACTCTTTTTTACCAAGGCAAAAGATGTAATTGTTTTTAATAACAGCACGGTGACCTTTCTGAATTTGTACCAGACTTCGGAGCCACGATTCTGCCGCTTCCAATGCTGTGTGTGTTCCCCCTCTAAGTTCAATTGCCAATTCTTTATTTGCAGTCTCTTTTATGCTTTGACTGCCTGACTCTGTACCTGGAAGAATGACAAGTGCATTGGAAGAATGTAGAGCTTTTAAGTGCTGGCACAGATTCCTACCTGTAGTCCAAGCTGTACAGTGCAAGAAACACACTACTCTTCTGGTATGCTCAAAAAAGATATTAGACACCAGGAAGTAAGGTTTCCAGGATCCACACACACACCCCCACACACACATATGCAGAATTTATTTGCCTTTCACTAAATGACTTTCAACAAGTTAGGCACTGACAATGATTTTTGGTTTAGAATCTTAAAAGGGACTGCCCAGTTCAATTCCTTTTAATGTAGAAATTCACAGCACTCACACACTTTTGCCTCCTCTTCTCCAAGACACATATGCAAATATTAAGTTCTTTTTAAAGGAATGTGATTTTGGATTCTCAAATCTGGAGTGTTCATTTACTTGAAATGCCCCTTCTGTTCCTTACTTACTCAAAGGATCACTTCTGTTTCCCAGTTTGTGTTGTGCTGAATAGAATTTTCTCTGGAAAACCTTGAAAGATAAAAGTTTAGGAGAAGTTTTCAAACTCTGTTGTCAAATACGCAATTCCTCTCTTAAAAACTCTGTTAGATAAGCAGTTTACAGCTGCAGTTACACCCCACACATATCCCCCAGCCACCAAATTCTGAAATTGTTAATGGCTGTCTTTGCCAGCTTTTCCCAAAATGCTGTTCTGGACAATGTCAAATGTATTCCTCTTCTTCTGTGTCTCCTAATGTAAGACACCTTACACACTGAATGGCACCTTTACCAGCTCCTTGTGGTTGTGGCATATCTGCGACTTACTCAACCACATAAGAATAAGGTGTTCATTGCTTGCAATTTAATGCTGATAAATCCTTACTCAGGTTTGAAATCCAGACTACTGTCCTGCCTCTACCCCAGGCTCCTCTTTGTGATTCCACACAGAAAGCCTCTGAGAGGCTGCCGGGCAGTGGACTGGCAAACTGCCTTTTCATTTTCATTCAGCAAAAAGTTTTTGCTCTGCTCCAATTACCAAGGGACTAAGGGATGAACACATAGCTGTCATACAGCTTGTGTTAGTTTTTGGGACTGTTACAGAACATGGATCTGCCCTTAGAATCACAGAATGGTTTGGGTTGGAAGGGACTTTAAAACTCATCTAGTCCCAACTCCACTACATCAAGTTCTTGCACATGGTGAAAGAATGGATAGTTGAAGTTAAATGGGAACAAAAGCAAACTCTGTGCTTTTATAATAGATGGCTATCTGACATCAGGCAAATATTCAAAAGGTGGAAAATGGCACACTCCAGTTGAAATGGGGTATTGTCTGCTTGAAGCCCTTCTATTATGTTAAGTCATATAATCTGTTGATAATTTTTTTGCCCTAGGAACTTCATAGAAAAAGAAATAATTAAAGAAAATTCCCAAGAAGGAGTAAGTTTATTCCCTGCTCAGCTAAAGGTAAACTCCTTCTTATAAATTCATTGACAGTCATGAGAATTTCAAAGCTCTCTCCCCTTTTATCAGACTCCACAGGGTGAAGACTTTTAGTTTAGTGAAAATAAAGATTTGTAAAGATTTATAATACCGATTAATGAGACATAGTTTCATGAAGGGACCTGCTGCTCACAAATGCTCTTAAGTAGTAGAGAACACAGACTATCTTCATTTTTAGTCATCTATGAGAATATTTTTACAGTTCTGTGTTTTCCTTATGGGTAGTTAACAACAAATTTTTTACCTGATAGGCATCAAGGTCATCTGGGCAAATGACAAACTGAACATCTCTCTTCTTTTCAGGGTGTGCCCTGGCAAAATTTAAAACCTCTTCAATCATGATCTCTGCCACTATATCAACAGGCAGCTCTAATGACCATTTTACTGGAAAAGAAACTGAGGGAGATGGCCAGTTGTCAAAGTGACTCAGGCATCTTTTCACTGCGTGCTTCAATTCCTGCAGGAAAAACAAATGTTTCAGTCCTCACATCACCCAACATGAAAATCCATTTAAATCTAATGTAAGTGATTATCACCTCACACCGTAACACTGGGTGTTGGTATGGCCTCGATACCACGTGCAGTATGAGCTCACAGGGCAGATGAGTCCCTTCTGTTACTATGAGTTCCTGAGGCTGTGTTGAAAATGTAAGATGATCCTTAAGTTCTGCCTGAAGAGCTGGACCCACTTTTTGCATCAGCCTTGAAAACGGGCAGGGAGGCTCCCCACTCATAAACACAGAGTTAACAACAGCTGTAGTCTGCAAGGAAAGAGTGCAAGTTTCAGTGTACTTCTAGTTTACTATTTGCAAGCTTTGATATTATAGAGAGCATTCTTGCTAGACACAATGCCTGTAAAAAGGCCTGACTGCAGAAGATCAGCTGCTTGAAGACTTTTTTTAATACTTATTACTATAGGCAGCACTGGAATACATCAAAGCATGCAACTTGCAGTAGAAGTAATTGCAAATATTTTCAGAAACCATCACCATGCACAAGAGCTGTTCCAGTCATCAGAGTGTATTCAACTGAATTTTACTGCCACTATCAAAGTTACCCATCCAAATTTACCTTATCCAATCCAATCCTGCTGCCAATTACCGATGAGCAAGAGAGAACAGGTAAGGTGCACATCATCTGTATAAGTTATTTTCAGCTGTAGTACTGTATGTTAAATAACTGCAGTAATGGTATCTATAAGAACATAAATTATAGGGAAAAAAGCAAAGCAGAAAATAAGAGCAGACTTCTAGGGAAGGCATAATAAAATGTGAATTCCCAGGATGTTATAAGAAGATAAACCTTAACATAGAGATGTATTAGTAATCATCCAATCTCTAGCTGCTTCCTATTATATCATAACAGCATATATACAAAAAAGAAGGAAAAACATTCTGAAGTTTAATAGCCATTTAGAAAAAAACTCAAACCACAATTCTTTGCCACTGTAATTTATTTACCATGCGTAAATTCTCATCTGGTTGGGAAGAAAACTGTTTAGTGGACGGATACAAAATGTGTTCTGAACTCTGGGGCTCCAAATCCTGCAAAAACTTGGAGGCAACACCACGGTCAACAAATTACAGGACAATCTTACCTTCTGCTCGTCGAGGTGTCCTATTACAATGCGCAAGCGAATGCCTCCGTGTTTGATACAAATTAAGGACTGGCTCGGTGAAGCTGGCAAAGTTTCCTGGAATGACCTGGTATCACCCAGAAACTTTTCACAGGCCTTCTTCATTTCTGCAACTGTAGCCTCATCAATGTTCACCAGACGGATTTCCCTGAGACATCCTGGTGGATTTGTCTCGAGAAATTGCCTTACAGCCATTACAATCACTTGAGCACACAAATCGAGAGGGAAGCTAAAGATACCTGAGCTCACTGCTGGGATAGCCACAGACTTTATGGTACTTCCTGAACCACTAACATAAAGCAGAACATTCATAATAGCATTCTGAAGTAGGAAACAACATTTTTCCTTTTCATAAGCATTCCACCTTGGACCAACTGCATGAACTATTATCTGACAAGGAAGGTTCCCTCCATCTGTCACTGCTATTTCGCCAGCTTGCAGTTTGCCATGCTGTAGAATAAAAGAATTGCTTTGCAATTGTATTTCTGGCCCTCCAGCTCTCACAAGGGCGAGAGCAAGACCTGCTGCATGGTTTAGGTGTTCATTGGCTGCATTCACCAAAGCATCAGCCTTGTGTCCTGTGAGATCATCCTTACAAACACAAATGTCAATTCCCTGCTTTAGTTTTTTCCTGTATACTTCAACAGTGCTTTCTGTGCTTTTGAAGGCCAATGTACAAGCAAACTTTTTGGAAATGAGATTATGTAGATAGTTGTCTCTTCTCTTAAGAGCTTCATAGGCACCTTTATTGATGGGGATCGTCAAGCTGACCTCATCCATTACCATGCTTGACCCTAGGATACAGAATATAAAGTTAAATAGAAGATACATTGGGTTTTTATATAGAGGTGTAGCTTATACCTTTCAATTTTATCCTACTGTCATTACTAACCAATAATTTTTACACAGTGTGATCTTCTCTCTCCCCTTTTCAGAGGCTTAGAAAGCCAAACAAATCAAAGAAAGGCACTAAAAGACAACAAAAACAGCATTGCTGAGCCTGTGATGACTTAAGGGTTTGGGTTTGCCTTGTTTTTCACTTGAGGAGGAAGTTTGGTTAAAATGTGTCTCCTCCTGGCACTTGTGTTCTCTCTCCCTCTCTCCTTCCTACTGTTTTTTCTCCCCACCATTCGGCTGACACAGCCATTGCTGGGGACATAGCCTTCAATGAATCAGTGTTATAATCTGAATTTAAAAAAAAAATAAAGCACACTACAAAACTTAATTTAATTTAGAGCACCAGCCTCAAAAGACTGATGCAGAAGCACAGCTGAATGGGCTGAGAATAAATGGTGAGGAGGAAAAAGAAGCAGATAGGTGTGAGAAAAACATCTGTGAAAGAGACAATGTTACAAGGCTTTGTTACCCAGCTGCAGTGTCACCGTGATGCTGGGCTGCATTTGACACCAAAACCTCAGCTGAGAAAGCAAAATGTGAAAAGCCACGCCAAAATCAGGGCTTCAAAATGCTTGCAAAAGCAGAAACCACCACTTTCTTCCCCTCAGAGATTGTTTGGCTGAGCAGGCTGAAGCTTCCCTCCGCCCTCTCCAGGGCATTCTTGGCATTTTGTTGCTGATTTCCAGAAAGGTCCGAGGGTAAACAACCCCAGGCGTTTGCAGTGACTCACAGCCACACCAGCAGAGGAACAATCACCAGCAGTTTATTTAACTGTGCCACGGAGATCTTATGGTGAGCTTTAATTCTGTGAGTCTTGTTTGGTCTGCACTTAAAGCCCTCAAACAAGTTCTTTCTTTGTACGGAACTTTGTTCAGAAAGGCTTTTTAAACCACAATTTTGAGGGAACAAAGATCACGTGGAGCAGTTTTAACATTATCACTATGGCTATACAGCCCTCTCCTGGCAGATGTCAGCAGTACTACATGCGGCCGGTATGTTAATTAGTTTGCATTAATTTCTGTGAATTTCAACAAACTTCCCTCCGGGGTATGCTGCCTGCTAATAAAAAAGAGTCTAAGGCTTTGCACTTTTAAAGTATACACACCAATTCATCAAAACACTTCTGAGCTCTTGCTTTTTAAGGGAGAAATGCAAGCAAACTGCGCTGAAGTAATGGACAATAATGTTGATTCGTAACTGCGGCTAATTAATATCAATTCACATGAGTTACGAATTTCAGGTTGCTTTTGGCTGTATCACGTTGATATTCTCCAGTTTGACGGCTGTAGCTGGCGATTTTCAGCTTACACACAGGCACACAGATGGCTAAATGAGAGGCTTACCTAAAGTGGTCTTCCCTTTAAAGACCTCTGGAATGTAACTCTATTGGAAAAAAAAAAAATTAAGGAAAAGCGGGTCGGGGGGGGAAGGAAAGAGACAGAAGCGAAAGTACATGTTACAAGTAGCGAAGCACATGGGCTGCCTTCCCGTGGGAGCGGCTCTGTTGCCAACCAACCCGGCAGCACCGGCTTCCCAAACAGCGGTACGGAGTTTTCCCGATATTTAAAACGCCGCTGGGAGCTGCCGGAGCGCTGCGGGTGATGCTGCCCACAGCACCCTCTGCTCCCGTGGAAAAGGCCGGGAAAAGTCCCTCATTCCCGAGCGCCGGGAACAGGGACCGGGATGGTCCTGCCCCTGAGCCCATCCCGGTCCTGAGGGAGCCCAGCCCCGTCCAGGGGAAAGCCCAGCCCGGGCCGTGAGGGAGCCCAAAGTGACCCCTGAGGGAGCCCAGCCCGGCCCCTCCGCACCCCCATCCCCTGAGGGATCCCACCCCATCCCTGAGGGTCCCCGGCCCTACCTGGATGCCCCCCATGGGCCGGCTCGCTGCGGCGCCGCCGTGTTCCCCTCAGCGCCCGGGGCGGGGCCGGGCGGGAAGCGAAAGCGAAAGCGGGCACGGCCGGGCCAGGAGCCTATTGGAGGCTCCATCCAGGGCTCCATCCAGGGCCATGGCCACGGCGATGGCGCAGCCGCTGCTGGTGCTGCTGAGCCCCGAGCCCGGCGCCGGGGAGAGGGTGACCCGCAAGCTCCAGGCGTACTTCCAGTCGGGAAAGCGGTCGGGGGGCGGCGAGTGCAGCGTGCGGGCGGGACCCCGGCCCGGCACATACTGGGTGGATTTCCGCGAGGAGAGAGGTACGGGCCGAGGGACGGGGCACGGCTGGGCTGGGGCTGCGAAATGTGCGGGCCGTCCTAAGTCTGGATGCTCCTTGTGGTAAGGTCTTTGCAGACTTTCAACCCTAATCAGCAAGAAAAGAGACCTAACCAGGAGAACAGATAGCAGCCAGCATCCCTTAGTTAAGGATGCCCGAGAACTAACAGTCTTTTAAGGATGTAGTAAATCAAGCTGTGGACGTATGTGTATGTTTTTGCTAAGGTGGCAAAGTACTGAAGGTCCATGTGCCCTGCAGCTGCGCTATGTTCATTATGATGCTAAAGATCACACCTACGGGCCAAAAAGAGCCTGCCCATGTGAAGACCCTTCCCCTGAGCATGTATAAAAGTTAGCTGGGATTATGTATGGAAATCATTAGCCAGTCATAATAGAGGGGATGTGCTTGGAAAGTTACCAGCTCTGAATTTCTGTGTATAAATGATGGTGCAAAACGTTGGCAAAGCCCAATACCACTGAGTACCCAGGCTTGCACAATGCTGAAACAAATAACCAGGGTCTCTCTGGAGTGTGTAATTATTGGCTGGTTGCTCACCAGGTAACAAATCTGATTGTGTGGGCAACACTGGCAGCCAGCACATTTTCAGGTGACTTTATCAGCCTTATCTGCCCGTCCCCCAAATTTCTGCAGATAAGAAGAGAGTGGAATCGCGCACGGATCACATCTTGGACATGGGTACAAAACAGGTGAAGATAATCATCCAGCCAGGAGAAGGGGAGCCGAGTGACAGCCAGGCTGCACCGCAGGCCTCCAGCAGCAGCAGCGTCCCTGCCAGCCCATCCCTGCCCCAGCAGGAGCAGTGGGCAGCCAATGGCCACGGGGATACTGCAAGGGAAACCCTTACCAAAAAGGTATGTTGGGAAGAGCCCATCAAAACCTGCCCAGCCTGTAGTTCCATGGAGTTCCATGTAGTCCTTTATGTTGTACCTCAATATTCTGTGCCCAGCAAATGCCAGTTACATAACCATAGTCAATAAAAGGGATGCTGGGAACGACTTCTGGGTCCTGGACTGGAGGTGAATCCACACAGTTTACAGGCAGTGTGTTTTCCATCATGGCTTTGGCACATGCACTCCCCAAAGCAGCACCCTGGCAGGTTTCAGAGAATATGCACCAAGGGCTGCTTCCAATAGGTGGAAGAATTGTATGAGATTTGGATCTCTTCCAGAAATGCAAACTCCTAACACTATTTCAGCATGGTTTGCACCTTTGAACAGCCCCAATTTTTATTATGTGTTACCTCAGCGTTAAAAAAATCTGCTCTGATGTGATGTAGCACGGCAAACATGATTTCAGACACTTTGAACTAAAAGTTATATGAAAAAGAAAGGAGCACTTGTGTGTTAGGGAGATGGGATGGGGCCAGTCTACATGATGGGGATGTGGTTCTGCTGAGACATGGATATCTGGCTCAGAGGGTTTACCCTGTTTTGCATAGATGTACCTTCTGAGGTCTAGCATGTGCTACTGTAGTGCTTAGATGGCATCTGTACCAGAATCCTGCAAATTTCCCTATCCTGTCTATGCAAAATAGAGATGTGAACATGTTATTATTCTTCTGAATCCTGGGTTTTACCCTGAGTTACTAAAGCATGACTTTGAGAAATTTTTAAAGAAAGATAGTAAGTGAAAACTAGAAAGTCTAATATAAATAAACAATGAAATATAACATATGTGCTGTTAAAACTTGTTATGTCTGTGTCACCTGACACTAAGGGGACAGACAGATTCTTTTGGGGATCCTTGGCAGAATAATGATGGCACTAAGTTGTAGTTACAATTAATGTTTTGGGTTTTTTTTTAAACATAATTTTATGATTAGCATAGAATTAATGATTGGAATAGCACAGAATTTCTATAAGTACAATTGTGTAGGACAGTTTTATGAGCGGTGCGGCACTGCATTTGATAAGCACAGCTTAGCTTGTGAGTTTTAGTCACCTGAACCCTCTACAAATTGTGTCAGATCTTAATACCTGGCTCTGCTGTACTGATAGAACAATCACAATCTTGACTTGAAAAGCACATAAAAGCATGTGGGTCATCCTGTCAGTCCTCAAAGGAAGCAGAGGACAGTGCCAGTGGTGGATCATGGGTCTCATTGTCCAGCAGCAGTTGCAGTCTGAGTTCCCACTTAGGACTTGTAACTGGTTCATTTTGTAGGCAAGGCTTTTGAGCCTCCCTGTTCTGTGGTGGTGTCAACACCACCTGTTTGGCAGTATGCCTGGGACCTTCAAGGCCATTAAGGAGTGGACTGGTCAGCCTGGTGCCCAGAAACCATGAATATGGTAGGGAGGGGAAGAAGAAATCTGTTTGTTTTGTCTACTTGGTGTGCAGGACTTTTAGGGCCTGATAATGAGTGGAAAAGAGATGAGCACAGTCTCAGAGGATGGCGGTTTGCCTTGTAAAATGGCATTAGTTATGCTAACCCTCTTGCCAGAGGCTGGGAGCAGAGAGTGCTGGTCACAGTGTCAACCTAAGTAGCAAAGTTGCTGTTTCTGCTTGTGCAATATCGATGACATTAACAAATTTCATTTTTGCTGCTGACTTAGAAGTAGATTGTGTTACTTGCCTGTGTGTCATGTCTTTACACATGACATAAAAGAAACACTGTGTGCATACGTGCTTATTGTCATCTATCCCTGCTGAGATGAACTGGATTTCTTGCTCAAAGTATAGAAGCAGAAAATAGAGAACCTTAGAAAAAAGCTAATGTTGAAATATTCTTGTCTTTTCTTTAGATATTTCTTACAGTATCTGCTACTTTGAATACCAGTATGTTCACTGAAGAGCAAAGGAAGAAAGTTACCATTATGTGTCCAAACTTAAAGAGAGAAAAAAATCCTGACACTGATGCCTCTGAGAAACTGACAGGAGATTTTACAGATATTGAAAAAGCTTATCACTACTTCAAGAATATCCTTGCAGGCAATGAGCCAAACCATGATTTTTCACATTCTGAAAGTCAGAATGGTTTGAAAGTTGAAAATGGTCTGGATACCGAAGAAATGAATGAGCTTACAGTTATGACAGCTCTCTATGAGTATTTTAGTCATACCCGCAAAAAAGAAATGAAAGAACTACATGACCGTTTTGGAGTGCATTTAAGAAGTAAAGACAATGGTGATGAAACCACATCAATATACTTAACTTCTGATAAAAGTCCTGCTTCATTACAATCAGCTACTGATTTTTTTATCAGTACTTTTCAGAGAAGTGTAGGAGATCTGAAACAGGAAAAAATTCCCATAACAAACAGTTACAAATTAGAGGAGACAATAATGAAATTAAATGAAAGGTTTAGTAATCTTCTTGCTAAAAAGGAAGGAAATCAGTTCCTTCTGCGTGGTCCAATGCATGACATTTTAGCTGCCAAAGAATTTCTAGCACAGGAAGGTAAGAACAGCCACGATGAAAAGAATGTGAAAATATCATCTCTACTGTACAAATACAGGGATGGAATAACAGTTGATGCTTCTGTGTTTAAATTGTTGGAAACCATATTAAAGAAAGAATTGGAAAACATGGAAGACAAATTTGATACCAGAATAGAAATAACAAATCATTCATATGACCAGATGCGTATAACATTTAGGCCTAAGATGCAAACTTCTGATATGTCGTCACATGCTACTGAAAGTTTCATCAATGCATTTCAAAGTGCTTCTGCAATGTTAAGAGAAAAAGTCATCAGCCCAAAACTTTCAGAAGATCAGAAGAAAACTTTAAATATGCTACTTTATGAAAAACAATTGGAAGGTCTTCATGTAAAACTTAAGAAGGAAGAAGACAAGTTGATCTTAAGAGGTTTACCAGACCATCTTTATGCTGCTGAAAAGCACATTGTGAACCTTCTTAACGCTGAGGACTCAACACAAACTAAAAATAAGGCACCACTGTCTTCTGATCTCAGCTCTCAAGAAACTACAGGAGCACCTAAGAAGAAACCCAGTGTCAGGCGAAAGAATAATGTTACTTCTGAAGGACAGGCTCAGGCAAGGACAGAAGAAAAAGACAACAATGAATGTCCAATTTGCATGGAGATAATTGATAATAAAGAAACACTGACAAAGTGCAAACATGCATTTTGCAAAAATTGCATCAGCCGAGCCATGGCTATTAAGCAAGTTTGCCCTGTTTGTAATACAGTCTATGGAGTCATGAAAGGAGACCAACCAGAGGGAACAATGTCAACTAGGAAATATGTTTTCTCTCTCCCTGGTTATCCTGGTTGTGGCACTATTGAAATTTGCTATGATATGAAAGGTGGTATTCAAACTGTAAGTATATTTAAATATTCCTAAAAGATGTTTTTCTCACAACAAAACCAATATTGAATATTATTTTAATTCAAGTCCAGGAAATACTTTTCTTTGTTCTGTACAAATCTGCAAGTCTTTAATTCAGTATTTTTGAGTGCAATTAAGTAATAGAGTAGAAATTAAATGGTCATATGATAACCTTCCATTTTATATGCACAAGGATGGAGCTACCTGTTTTTAATTTGTACATTGGGAATAACTGAACTGAAGTCTGTGGAGTGATATCATGTAAACAAAGTTTTGTGAGTATAATGATTCTCTGGGGCATTCTCCTCACTGTAGACACCAGTGGACAAAAATGAATAGCGGGCTGGCTTGTAAGCTTTCCAGGTGAGAAATCAGCTTATGTTATGTGCTTGGATTTGTGACTATGGCTAAGGATTGAGTAAACAAAAAAGTAAGGGGTACAGTGACATGCACTGGGGAGAGGAAAGAGGAGGGAAAAAAAATCTAAAAATGACAATGGATGCATGAGTGATGACAAGAAAATGTGAATGAAACTTATATGACAGTATCTAATGAGAAGAAAACTCCCCAAGATCAGTCATGTCATGTGCTTCTGAATCACAGGCAAGATAAAAAGTACTCTGAAAGCTGACATGTATAATTTTCAAGCTTTCAAAGCATTTATGATAAACAATGTGTTTTTGTTTCGTTTTTCTACAAAACAGAACAACCATCCAAACCCAGGACAGCGTTATGGACCAACTTTGCGAAGAGCGTATTTACCTGACAATGCAGAAGGGCAAGAAATTCTGGAGCTCCTCAAAAGGGCCTTTAATCAAAAACTGATTTTCACAGTAGGGCAGTCACGTACTACTGGTACACAAAATGTTATCACGTGGAATGATATTCACCACAAAACTTCCATAGATGGAGGACCTACCAAGTAAGTAGTCTTCTCCTTATGTAATATTGCTACTCAGATGAGTCAGGAAGGCTGCCCTGAATATTTTCCACGTTAGAGCTTTCAAATTTTGTCAATAAGAAAGTGATTGTGGAATGCTCTGTGGATCCAAACATGAATCACCTTCACCTTTTTGGACAGCTGGAAGAAGGATGAGTTTAGTCTTCTGTTGCCCCTCAGGCCACTCAGTCACCAGTGAGTTGCATAAGGCACTTAGTTAATAACTGCTCTGATTAGAAACTACTTCCAGTGCAGGACAGGACAGCGAGCTCTTGATAGCACCTCAGGTTGGACTCCTGATCTCAGCCTCTCCTGTTACCTGCTATTTTACACCAGGAGGTGCTGGTCCATTATGATCCCATTAAAGATGGCAGACTCTGTAAAATATGATTTGAAATTCTACTTAACTGAGCTAACGGCAAGAAGAAACAGATTATAGTATAGATATGATCATATCCTTTTAGATGATGTTTAGATGTATCCTTGTAGAGTTGTGCAGCATTTATTGGGTCTCTGATCAGAGCACAGAACACTGCTGGCCCCATTCATAGAAGGGGTTACCCCATTTTGGTCTTTCAAGCCATTCACAGGATTTTTTGAGTAGATGACAACTCTATTCAACATTTCTTGAGGACTTGCTGCACTTCTAGATAAAGGCAAGGGCATGCAGATGGAGCAGTCACTACTACTGAGTGGGAGCTGCCTACAGCAGAGACACGAGGGAGGCTTGGACCAGCCCTTCTTGTCCTTCCAGATCCTGTTGCAGCCTCTAAGAGGCAGCTGTTGTCCTGCAAGCTCTAAAGATCTGTGTCTAGATCCTCTTGACTGGGCTAGGATCATAGAAGAGCAAAAAGTATCAGTTTCACTTTACCTTCGCTCTGCACAAATTCTGTCCCTGGTTATCACTTGCTTCATACACACTTCTAGTGATGCACTACTTAAAAGTTCAGAGGTGCCACTGTGGTTGTGATTTGAAAGCTCACTTGGGTATGCTTCAGATCTGATTTTTCTTTTTAGAAATATGCATATGCAAACACCCTGTCATTTTGAAGAGACACAAAATGCAGCAGTTCCTTAAGTTTGTAGCTTTACCCTGTCTGAACCACTCCTCTGACCAACAATATAGGGTCTGTTTTCTCTGTAGGGCAAGAAGTGCATAAAATTTGTACAGATATGTATAAAAAGAATTTGATGAGAAGATTCTGTAGAACTGTAAAGTGCTTCATTGCAGAATTAACTCAAACAATTTTTTTCTTCTTCTAGTTTTGGTTACCCTGATCGTAATTATCTGCAGCGTGTTCGATCAGAATTGAAAGCAAAAGGAATTGAATAAAGAAATGTGTCAACTGTCAACTCTTAAGTGTAATAACTGAACATATAGCAGTCAGTTTACTATCCAAGCATTGAGGAGAGAAATTACTTTGTTCTACTGCTATACTTAAATTGCTTGTATTTCACAGTCAGCTAAGTAATCTTTTATCATCACACAATATATGTTCTTTTCACAAATCATTTACTTCTCTATATGTGTAACCTTTACAGAATTTGGTTCTTGTGAATGTAGCATCAGTACTTGCTGCACTTTTTGAATATCAAATATATCAAATTGTGTATTTTGCTTTACTGGTGAGTTTGGTCTCCATTTTTTCCCACATGTCTTCAGTCAAATTGCCAAAACCGTCGGATCCACTACTGGCTTTTATTAGATAGACTTAGAAGTAGAAACACTTAACATTAGCTTTGTGTCATTATGTCTGTCACCATGGATAGCATTGTGTAACCCATGTAGTAGAAATTTTTTATGCAAGTGCTACAGTGTTAAATGTGGTCAGGCTGTTGACTTGAGCTTCTTTTCATCATAGAAATGTCATTAGTGCTTTGGGTTCTGCACATGGAATTAGCATGGCTGATGTACAAGTGGGGACATGGATGCTGCTGTATTTTTAGCTCTGCGGAAGTGCTGAATACTCAGAACCACATTGAAGCAAATGGAAGGTGTATATGGCCATCTCTGATAATGGGCTCCTGCTTCTGTGCCTGCCCTCATTTTTAAGCTTAAATACAACTTTCAAATCAGCAGTGCAGCTATAAAACTGTATTCTTCCCATTGGTTTTGATATAGTTTAAATTGTATCATAAAGTTACTCTGCAGTGTCTAAACAAACAATTATCTGTGTGGTGGTGGTGGTGTCACAAACACACATCATTTTAGTGAGCTGAGCCATTTTTATAAGACTACTGAATACAACTAATAAAAAGATATAAAAATACCATCTGTGTGTTCCTGCATTCTTCTGTACACATTTTTCCTCCTTGTGATACATTTAGCTGTATCCTTTTTTAAAATTCAGGAACTTCCCTGCAACACTGTGATTTGGACTCCAGGCCACCTCCCTTTTTTTTTTTAAGGTTTCTACATTGTGAATAGGCAGTACTACTTTACCATCTTGACTTTCAGATTTAGTAGTATTGGGCACTGTTTGGTTTCCATGTGGGTTGGAATGTCTTTCCGGCTGTGGTTTTGTGTTACTGTATTTGTTTTAACATTTTATGCTATTCCGTGTTCCTCCCCTTTTCTGTGCAGCAAGATGCCAACATTCCAGTTGTTTCTAAGTGCCTGAGCTTTTCTGCACACCAAAACAAGCTGTTGTGCTTTAACCCCAGCCAGCAACTACATCCCACAAAGCCTCTCACTCAGCCCCCAGCCCTGGTGGGGCAGAGAACTGGAACGGTGGACCTTGTGCATTGAGATAAGAGCAGTTTAATAACTGAAACTAAATAAAATATAATTGTAATGAAAAGGTGGAGGGGAATAAAACTCAGGAGTGATACACGATACAGTTGCTCCCCACTTGCTGACCGGTGCAATCACCCCCCACCAGCTGACTCCCCCCAGTTTCTGTACTGAGCATGATGCTCTGTGGTGTGGATACTTGGTCACTTTGTGTCACCTCTTCTGGCCATGCTCCTTCTTGGCTTCCTGTCCACCTGCTTGCCAGCAGAACGCAGGAAACTGAAAAGTCCATAACTTGGGGTAAACGCTCCTTAGCAACAACTAAAACTAAAACATCAGTGTGTTATCAGCATTGTTCTCATACTAAACCCACAACACAGCCCTGCACCAGCTACTAAGAAGAAAATTAACTCTCCCAGACCTGAACAGCTGTGAAGATCAAATCTCCCCAGCATCTTTTGGTCTCTCATTTCACTTTCTGTCCCAGTAAGCCATTTCATGGTGCCACACCTCTGTCTGGTAAGTCACGGGATCCCATTGTGTCTGTGGCAAAGTTTGCAGGTTGAGTTGTGCAGCAAAGTCCTGTTGACTGCCATGGAAAGCTCCCAAGCCTTTATCCTATCACCACCTGTACAGATCTTTTGCTTCCTAATCATAGCTGTACAGTTTAGGAATAAATGTACTCAATTTGCAGTCACAGTCAGGAATTTTGCCTGGGTTACAGCAAAGGAGTGTGTGTAACTGGGAGAGCATGTAACTATAGCTGTGGAGAGAACATTAGGGAACAAGGGCTTAATCAGTTGCCCACCAAGAAACAAAGGCAACCCCATGGGTTGCTCAGCAGTGTGTCTGATGATACCTATGCCTATACCCATGTTTATATTTAATGACATTTGGTTATTTACCCATTTTCTCGATGAACTTTCAGTGAAGTTAGGGGGGAGAAACAACTTTATCTGCTATTTTAGTGTTACATGGGTAAAATGCACGGCATGAAATAGCCGAGAACTGTACCCTTTGCCGAGGGAAGTCCTGAGCACTCGGCTGAAAACGTCTCAGCTAGCTGACATCTGAGGAAAATACTCTTTCGTTGGAATCTTGCACAGTTGTAGAAGCATCTCTAACAGAGAACCACGAAAACGGGTTATTCTACTTTGCGCCACCACTTGATTTGGAACTTTAAGGCAAGGAGAGCGAGTGTGAACTCTCCTCACCTGAGGCGCTGAAAACACCGCACTGGTGACACCTGTGGAAGCGCCGCGGACTGCGCTGCCGGGGCCGGGGTGGGACCGCCTGTCCCTGGCCCGGGGCGGGGCCGCAGCCTCGGGAGTGCCCGGCGGGGAAATGAAAGCGAAAGCGAAGCGGGAGCGGAGCTGCGGCAGCGGCGATGGCGGAGCAGCGCCCGGGCGCCTTCCCGCTGCGGGTGTGCGGGGACTGGGGCCCCGCAGAGCCACCGCTCGCCCTCAGGAAGAAGCTGCTCTGCTATTTCCAGAGCCAGAAGCGCTCGGGAGGCGGCGAGTGCGAGCTGCGGGCCGGGACAGNCTGTCGCTGCAGGTCACCGCGGACTGCCACCCCGCGCAGGTGAGCCGGGGGACCGGGGAGGACTGGGGGGCCCCGGGTGGGACCAGGGTGACCGCTGTCCTCTCGTTCCCCTGCAGGAAGAAGGCCGCACCGGCGGGGGCCCCGCGCCCGGGAGGGGCGG
>WBMV01009093.1:0-14046 GCA_013396655.1 Campylorhamphus procurvoides | reverse complement strand
TTGCTTTCCGCTGCTCGGCCGGGGCGGGCGAACAGCGCTCCGGCGTTTTGATTCCCCTACCCTGCATTCTTTCGCTTCCCGAATCCCAAACCCGACGTAATTCCTAAAGCGCAGCCCCCAGACCGGCCGTGCTGGCTCCCTGCGCGGATGCAGTTGCGGTTCCAGCTGTTATCCTGTGTATCCTGTTGCCTATCCCACACGGCCAATAGACACACACACACAACTAATTTATATACAGTTAATCAGTCCATGAACGGCTAATCAATACACATACTGCTAATCAGCATACACACATGTGAGTAATCAATACACTGCTAATACACACAGGCAGCTAATAGATACACACATGATTAATCTATACTTAGCTAATCGCTGCACAACTAATCAATACACACAAGGCTAATACATACAGACACAAATAATTCATACAAAACTAATAAACACACAGATCCTAAGCAATATACACACACGGCTTATACAGACAACTAATCAATACCCACAGGGCTAATACACAGCTAATCAATGCATGTACAACTAATCAATACCCACAGGGCTAATACACAGCTAATCAATGCATGTACAGCTAATCGATACATGTACAACTAATCAATACCCACAGGGCTCGTACACACACAGCTCCCTGAGCTCTGCCTGCGGTAGCCCTTTGTGCACAGTAGGGTGGGGGCCTGAGGGCTCAGGCTAGAGAAGGCTTTGGCTGATCTCACTGTTTTTGTTTTCTAATTTAGCTGTGTTTCCTCTTGTTCTAAACTAGCAGGCAGAGCTGTGAGGCAGAGTCAGAAGGCATCATGATAGAAGCTTTTCCAGAGGTGCCAGGTTCCAAATTAGCATCCCTCCCAAGGACAGCATCCTTGGCACTTCTCACATTCAGTGCAGTTTTTGTGCAAGGACAGCGTGTAGTATGTGGGAGGGAGGGCCTGCTCACAGTGCTTCACTCAGCCTGACTGTGTGCTAGTTTGATTTTTAACATTGTGCCTGAGGCTTCCTGAGTCCAGAGTGTTTCTGTAACCAATTCAACATATGGTTTAAAAAGAGGAATCTGTAGAAGTCTGTGATTCTGGCAGTGTCAAATGAGACTTAATTCAAGCTGTGTTGGCTGCTGGGTGTACAGGAATGTGACCTTTTTCATCTTGAAGTACCCAGTAAATGACAAATCACTGTCATTTATTCTAGTTAGTGAACCCCAGGTGTCTCTTCCCACCTGCTGGAATAAAGAGACTCCTGTATGTTTTCAGCAGAAGAACACAGGTAAGTGTGTCACTTACCCAGCAGTGACCAGTGTATTCTTGCTTCTTTGGTTTTCGTGGACCTTCCTGCTGTGGTACTGCCTTGGTCACACATGTGACTTGTGGTACTTGTCTAATGTAGTGTAGGAATTATGGTCTCAGGCTAAATAAATGCATTTTTTCCTTTGTAGGAGTCCCTTTGAAGTCCCCACTTCACTGGCTGCCTGGAGCAGGTCAATTCCTTAGGGATGCTGGCCTTTGTTTTGGTTAAAGCTGTCCCCTCCCAGCCCTGCCCAGCTGGAGCAACCTGTGCTTTGTATGCAATCAGTAGCTTTGTATCCCAGCTACACCTGAGCTGCTGTGGCAACCAGCATGTGTAGACCCCAAGTACCCATAACAGTGGCTGGAATTCCAAATGGAGAGAGTCCACAGGCAGAATAGCACTGGTTCCCCTCATTGTGGGTTTGTGAAGATTTTATAACTTTTACTTCTGCTGCCCTTGGCTGGTTATGAACTGAAGCGTTTCCTCCTCACCTGTTGATAGGGCAGCTCCGACTAGTGATATGCTTAACTGGTTTGGGATTCTTTTCCATGACTTGGTGCATAATCTGAAAAAAAAGTGGTGTGAAAGCTTGGAAAATAAGAAGCTTGATTTTTTTCTTAACTTTTGCCTAAGGCATTAGAGTGTAATCTTTTTCAGAACCACACGGGAAATTGGAATCAGAAAAAGCAACCTCTAGGAAGTCTATCATAGTAGTAACCACTGCCTCTGGAGAAGAAATAGAAGATGAGATTGTGGAAATGTACTTTGAAAATAAAAAGAAGTCTGGTGGGGGGACTATCGAGTCCTATGTCAAAGAGGATCAACAAATAATCATCACCTTTAAAGATGAGCAAGGTATGTTTGTGTGTTATGGGTGTTATACTGCTAAAGCTCCCTTTTAAAAATAGGCCTTTGCTGGTGCTAGATCTCTTTGTGGGCATTGCTCCAAGCAGAAATGGTATATTATTGTTATTATTTCACATGCTGCTCTGCTGTGGTGGGAGGGGAAGGGAGGATTACATCTTTGATTGTTTTCCCATGGGACTAGATGCCCAAGAAGTTTTGCAAAGGAAGCATCACGAGGTGAAGAAAATTGATCTGTTTGTGAAGCCGTGGGAAGTGGAGACGCTCCAGGAGTCGTGCCAAGTGGAGAACTCTGAAGGATCCCTGCCTTCCAATGCAGTTGTGCTGGAAAATGTGAAGGAGACTGTAAAAGAATGCATGCTAATTTTGCTGGTAGAGAACATCAGTGGGTTGTCAGAGGATGATGGTGACTTCAGTGTGGAAATGATACCTGAGTTACATGCTGCTGTAGTTACTTTTACTGGAAATACTGGTAAGAAGGAGTCAGAGTTGAAACTCTTTCTTGTTAGCTACTTGTTTGCGTATGTGTGTGTGTGAGTGAGACTAATCAGGTAGTGTTTTCTGTCATATTTTTAAGGTTTGGTGTGGTATTGTGTTCTTTTAAAGGAGGATTTACTCTACTAAAGTAATACCATAACTGTAAGGTATAGAGGCCAGTGAAAGTCAGAAGAGAGCTAGCTCTGATTTGGGTAGTAAACAGAACAGATAGGACTAAAACCAAACTATAACTTAAAGCAAGCAATGAAGGATGTACATGGTCTGAGAACAGTTTGATGGTAAAGGCTGTCCTTGACAAAAGGTGTTATATGTGTGATTAGTTTATATGGATTAGAAGAAAAGTGAACAAGTATGCAGAGCAGAGCTTTTAAAGGTTATCAAATAGATTGTATCAGGCTGGAGAAACATACTGTAATAGATCTGAAACTGGGAGAGGGTTAGGGAAGCATCTTCTTACAGCTGTTCTCTAGATGCCTGCTGTGGCCATTGCTGGGGTTGGAATGCTGATACCCTGGGATGCTGAGGCAAGTCCAGCTGTCCTTATAGAATGGCAGCAGTCAGTTATGTGGTGTGGCACTAATACCATGTGCTTTGCCTGATGCTGCAGTACCAGCTAATGTTTAAGCTACTGTGTGCCCAGTGTGGTTTTTAGCATGTTCAATAGCATGCAGTTTCTTTTCTACCTTATTAGGAATTGATGACAAAGGCATCTTGCAGGTGATGGAGAGGTGTCTGCTCCTAATTCTCACAGTGAGGAGTTGGGGAGGCTTTCTGGTGTACTTATGGCTAGTTTTATTAACAAATCCCATCCCAGGATTTGGGCAAAAGTAAGTGGTATGATGAGACTGGCTCCAGAAAGATTGTCAGCCAATGCCATGACTCTTGTTGCAGAGAGCAAACTGAATTAAACTGACAGTCGTCAGCTGGAATCAGGATTCTTTCAGTGCTTTTGGAGACCAGGTGACTTTACATATGCTTGATTCTGGGTCAGGATTTGGTACAGGAGAGAAGAGAGAATTGAGTCCTATGTGTGAAAAACTTCTAAATCTTTAGAAGAAAGAATATGGTGAAAAGAAGTTACATGCTACTTTAAATCAACTTAGTGATAATACTGCTGTTACTGGTAATATATAAAAATGAAGTTGCTGGGAAATTTTGCTTGTGAAGGCATTAGTTTGTGGTTTAACTAAACCAAAGAATTTTTTAGCTGCTGAGAAGATGTAGGTTTTTTGCATTAGAGGTCAGAAATTATTTGTCTCTCATGTTATGGTCCAGTCCTAAATTTTTTTAGAAATTTTGTAGAAATTTTTTCCTAAGCCTTTAGGAAATAAGTAGATCCTTAAGTAACTTAACTGTTATTTGCTGACAGATGTAAAAGTGATTTCACTGTCTTTTATTGTGATGCTAAGAAGGGGGGAAAGAGCCAAAAAGAGAATGTATTTGTCATAAAACTGAAAGAATTTGAACTGCTGACTTGTGTTGGAGTAGTTGTGTACAAAACCATGGCACAGAAATTAACCTGATCTTGTTACCTTCTGGGGTTAAAGACAGCTAGTGCTAGTCAGTAGGAAAACTAGTGGCAAATTCTGGCTATGGTCATTGTAGTCAACAATTGTGATGAACCATGAAGGGAATACTAGGTGACAGATACTGAATATGTAGCTTTGCAGGCACCTCTGAGTTGATTTTGTAACTTAGTGCTTGATCAGTGCACAGAGCAATAGTTTGGTAACAGCATAGCCAGCTCCGGGTTTGAACTTGTGTTTTCTATTTCTTCTCCTTTCTCTTTCTAGATACAGGGGAATTTGCCAAAAAGCTTAATCAAAACCACAGAGCAAAGCAACAAAACATTACTGCACGGTGCCTTGAGCTAACAAAAAGCATTAGGGCTGAAAATATACCACCCAACACGTCCAGTGACTATATAACCATCTATTTTGAAAATAAAAGGAATGGAGATGCACAAGTGATGGATGTTCAACAGCTGCCTGATGAAGATGCAGCTATCATTACATTCAGTGACCACAAAGGTAATGCAGAAATGCAAACTCCTTACTTCTTTGAGAACTATTCATTTAAAGATCAAAATATGGGTTTTCTAGAGAAATGCTTCTTTTGCCCTCATAAAACAGTAGATCTGGTGTTTTTGTCATCAGGTCTCTGCTAACTGGAGTGCAAGCCTCAGTTTTAGATCAGCTGGGCATGAGGCATAGAGTTGTTTTCTCTTTCTGGAGAGCTTATTTCACCCAGGCCTTGATGCTTACTGAGATCAGGTTGCAGTTTGAGTTCAGTAGATAACTCACAGCCCTGCAGGTACAGGAGACTGCCCCCTGCCTGCCACCTTCACCACCAGCTGTCCCATGGCAACGTGTGCTGTCTGGCTCATCTGAGGACAATTTCTTGGGCAGCTTTTTGGCTGGAGAGCAGGTGCTATGGCTTGTTCAGTCAGTGACAGAAATATGAGTGGAAAGTGAAGGATAAGAGGGAAGCTGAAGAAAAGAGATGCTCTTTTGGTGGGAAGATGGAGGAGCTGTGCTTTGATACTGCTGAGTATAACCCAAAAAGCTGCTGAGCTGGACACTTCAAGTACAGCATTTAAGAGAAGTGGGAGCAGAGACTGTGCATACCTCCACACAGAAGTGGACTGTACTGTGCTTTACTTTCTCTAACTTAGTTTCTGACATTTAAAATAAATAATTCTTCAGTAATTTGGAATTATTTCTATCTAGGAAGGGAGCGAAATGAATTTAAAAATGTTCTTAGAAGTAATGAACATTATTATTTAGAAAACATTTAAAAAAACCCCAAACAACAAAAGCTCCAAAACAAAACAGAGGATCTTAAGTGCTGACATTAATAGTCCGGGGTTTTGTTTGTTCATTTTAGATGTAACAAATATCCTGGCAAAGAAACATTCACTCAACGAAACACCAATCTCTGTCTACCCTTACTCTACCTCGCTGGGAACAGCTCTGTATGGAAAGGAAGGGCCACAGATAAAGAAGCCAGATCCAATTACATTGCCTCTGGACCCCTATATCTGGAATTATTTGCAAAGAAACAGTGGCCTAATTGAGGCCATAAATGGTGAAATGGCAAAGTGTAATTGTGTGGTAGTGTGGCCTGAACCCCACTGTGAAGACTCAGAAGTTTCTTTGCATCCTTCAGCTGTTTTGTCTGAGCGGAAGAGATCAGTATCTCAGTTGGTCAAGGCTTGGAAGGAAAAAGTTTCTGCAGCCTTTTCACAAAGCATATCAAAGTATGAAGCAATTCAATGTCAAGTAAGCCCAGAGTTGTGGGAAGCCATTAGAAACAAATTTTCCCATGATGAAGTTCTTATGATCCCATGTATTTCCAAGGATTTACTTGTTCTAGTAGGGGTAAAAGAAGTTGTGAAGAATGTTGAACAAGAACTGAAGGTTCTGATTGAAAAGGCCGTCAGAGAAATTGAAAGAGAAAAGCAAAGAACTNACACACAAGTACAAAGGGTCATAGGAGGAAAGCCCATGGCAGTCATAATGTTTTTTGAGAAAGAGAAGGTCAGTGATTGGGGGGGCTTACAGAAAAAGGGTGTGAAAGTTGACTTTAGCACACAGAGAAAGTGTAGGGTTATATCTTTGAGCGGATCGAGGACAAAAGTGCTGGAAGGAGTCGCCTTAATTGAGCAAATTCTGTCTGGCCTGCACTATAAGCGTGTGACAATTAGAGCACCAGGAGCCAAGTCGTATTTCAGAGAGCAAGAACGCTTTTTGGCTGCCCGTGTAAAACAAGAGTATAAGTGTTTAGTTCAACTGGAAGAGCACTCAGAGGAGCAACTGGAAGAACAGCAGGAACATAGTAATGGAGGCAAGCCCTATGTGCAGGTGAACATGGGTGAAATTATAATAGCAGTTTATAGAGCTGACTTATGCGCTCATCCTGTTGATGTGGTGGTGAATGCATCTAATGAAGACCTAAAGCACATTGGTGGCCTTGCTGACGCTCTGTTAAGAGCTGCTGGTCCAACACTGCAAGAGGAGTGCGATGAGCTGGTGAGGAAGAATGGGCCTTTCCAGCCTGGACATGCAGTTATCACGGGGGCTGGGAAACTCCCCTGCAAGCAAGTCATTCATGCTGTTGGGCCCAGGTGGAGGAAGGAGGAGCCAGAAAGGTGTGTGGACTTGTTGAAGAAGACAGTGAAGAACACTCTAGAACTAGCTGAAACATACAATTGTCGTTCCATAGCTCTACCTGCTATAAGTGGAGGGATTTTTGGCTTTCCACTAGAACTGTGTACATATTCAATTGTATCCTCTATCAAGGAAACCTTGAAAGAATCCAAGGGGGAGAGCAGTTTGAAGGAGGTTCATCTTGTAGACATTGTACAGGATAACATTCAGGCTTTCAGCAAAGCACTTAGAGAAGAGTTTCCAGGTCCTTCACCTTCCTCTATGTCCCTGCATCAGGCCAGTACAGTTCCTCAACCTAGAAATCTCAACATTTCCCATAAGAAGAAGAAGCATAAGAAGAACTTCCCCTTCATAACAACTGAGGAAGGCCTTGACATTGTGCTGCAAACAGGAAGCATTGAAGATACTACAGTAAGTGTTTTATCTTTTTAAACAAACACAAAACCAATAAATGACCAACCTTAGATCATCATTGGTAATTAGCAACACTGCATGTTTGACATGTTAACTGAAATTGGCTATCACTGCTGATAGCAAGAATTGCTGCTAGATGACTGTCTTACATGGTAGATGGCTGTGCAGAATTGTGTTTTGTCATCGAGTGATGCAGAATCACAAGATTACAGAATCACAGAAAGGCTAGGCTTGAAAGGCACCACTTGAGGTCATCTAGTCTAGCCTCTCTGCACAAGTAGGGTACCCTGGAGCATGTTACTTAGGATTGTGTCCAGAGATCCCTGTGGTATTTTACTGTAATTACCAACACAGGAAGCAACTCTGTTCCAAACCTTTTCCATAGTGGCCAGTAAATCCTTCCAGTTGTGAGTGCTTCCCATGTCTTGAGTATACAGCTCCTCTAGTTGGACAGGGCAGAATATGTTAAAGTATGTGTAGAGGTCCTTTCTGAGGAGCTGAATATGGGGCTTGACACAATGTTCATAGCCCTTTGTATTTCTCTCCTTTAAAAGTTACTGCTTTTCTCACTTCTTTCTCCTTAGTTTTTCTCCTGTCTTGTTTGTCAGGTTCTGCTTTTCCCCTAGACCAGCTGTGCATGGGAGGTCACACCTGCCTCAGTGAACACAGGTGTTGGTCTGTGAGCCTCTCTTGGAAAATGAACTTGCATAAATTTTATTCAAATAGAGGTAGAATGAATGCACCAGGAATGCAGGATTTGAAGTTTCTCCCATCAGACTGAAATTAATTTCATTGCTAACTCAGCTTTTGTGTTTCTTTGGGCAGGCCCATGATTTTAGAATTGAGCATAACTTCCAGTTTATTCCAAAACTTTGTTCACTCTGATTGCTGTCCCAAAAATTTACTTTGTAAACCATCAGGCAGGCTGTATTTGATTAATCAATGCAAAATTTAAATTTGATACTTGAAAGCTAGCATTTTTGCTTGTGTGTTTTTCAGACATCCATTGTTGTCATCAGTGTTGGCAAAGATCTCCGTCTTGATAAAGGGCCACTCGCTAGAGCTTTGCTAAGCAAGGCAGGGCCAATGCTTCAGACAGGCTTGAATAAAGAAGGCCTAGGAGGAGCTGAGGAAGGATCTGTGTTGAAAACAGAAGGTTACAATCTGCATTGCAGTGTTGTGCTTCATGCTATTGTACCTGCATGGTCACAGAAAGCATCATCTTCTAAGGTATGAGGGGTTTTACCGGCTGGAATTTGTCTGGGCTTTATAGTGTCTTTAATGCCACTTTTCCTTTGAAATCGGGGACAGTGTCATAGAAGATGGGAGAGTTTGACTTGTTCTTTTTTAACCATGGGGCTGATCTCTTGCTGACTAGTAAATTCCTTGTGATGTATGCAATTAATTGTACTTGAATACCAAGAGGTAGCTAAAAGGGAAAGTGCTACGTTGCACATACGGGAAAAAAAATTGCCTTCAGTAACTGAAAAAATAATTGTACTTTACAGGTCTTGGGTGACATCATCACAAAATGCCTGGAGATTGCTGAAGAACTATCTCTAAGGTCAATTACTTTCCCAGCAATTGGGACAGGAAATTTAGGATTCCCACCCTCTGTTGTTGCTAAATTATTGTTTGACAAGGTGTTTGAATTCAGTAGTAAAAATGGAGTAAATTCTCTTGAGGAAGTTCACTTTCTGTTACATCCAAAAGACACAGCTAATATTCAGGTGAGTTACTCTGTTGGGGTTTTTTTGTTTTTTTTTTTTTTTCTTTATCATATGCTGGTTTATTTGGGTCTTTTTCATGTTACTTGGCTATCTGATGAGCTTCAAAGTATCCATAAGGTGCTTGTTTTTATACTAAAGAAGTCTATACTGAAATTTCCCATTTTGGTTCTACCTGTCATGATCACCTGCCTGACCTCTACAGTCCTGCTCCCTTCCTATCCTCTTCTGTTTCCTGGCAATAATACAGACAAAAGTGTAATTACTCTTTGTTTTGTGAACTAACTTAATTTTTCAGTCCATAGGTGTTGACAAGAAAGTTTGCTGTCACTCATGCATCAATGTCTCCACCCCTGAAAAAAAGGAATGCTTTTAATGGAGTGATAATATCTTTTTAGGAAGAATAATTGTGCTAGGATTGCTGTACTGGCAAACATCTCCAGTAGAAATATACCAGTATTCTGCATTTCCCTTTCTGTAGTATCACTTTAGCACAAATTTTCTATATGTCCAAGTTACTCATTTCACACTAAAAGAGAGCAGTCACACTGTGAATTAATGTCCAGGTAAGTGTTTCTGCATCTGTTGGCCTCTGGTATTTTTTGCAGTAGCTAATACATTTTGAATGGCCCAACTTGATGGCTACTCCATCAAAGCCTGACCTATTTGTTTGGAGAAGGGTGGCATTACTTGGAAAAGCTGAGTTAGTGTAAACTAGCCCCTCAGTGCAAGGATGCCATTTCTTGCTCTGTCCCTGTGGAATGGTAACTAGGGCTTTGACTTAGTTATTTATGATTTTGTCTCTTGTTCACACTGAATAGCCTTGCTCACCAAGAATATCATGTGCCAGGCCTTGCCACCAGCATTATGGCAGATGGTATGAAGTAATTTGCATTTAGCTCTTTCTAAATGTTTTTTAACTTGATTTTTCAAACTTTTATTTCTGCTATGTAAAGATGTCCACAGGAGTTGATTTTCATTTCTTTCTGTAGCTATTTTCAGATGAACTTGAGAACAGGAGTGGAAATACTGTAGGCGTTGAAATGGAGAAGCCCTCTCCAGATGAGGCTAGCCAAGGCCCAGGTAAGCTTGTTTCACAGAAGTTGTGTTCCTGGTGGATTATTTTTATTCTTCAAAATATTCCTTATGGATGTTTAGATATTTCTTTGATGACCATATTCCCAAAGTCCAAGTGGCTGCTGTAAAGGCAGTATTTTCAGGCTGTGTTATGTCTGTTGAGTGTCTGTTATGTCTGAAATAGTGTTGGAGATGCTAAGAAAAAAAGAAAGTACTTGTGATTCCTTATCTGTATTGCAGAAGCTGTGGTGTGCCAAGGGCACAAGCAGAGCTTTTTCTTTTATTGCTGCAGCACTAGATTAGACTGTGAAGAGCTCAATGTCTTCCTGTGTCGTGGGAAGGCAGATGAGTTCTTGGTTGTGTCTTAAAGTGGTCTCTTTGGAATACTCTTACATGTTTTACATGTTCAGATGAGTAGCAAAACCAAACTGAAATATCTTTGTGGTTATCCAGCTAAAGGGAACTGAAGCCTGTAGAAAATGAGTTACATGTTGAAAACATAATTAAGATCTTACAAATAACACAAGGGTAAGAAGTTCCACCTGTCATGCAGTAGAGAGAACCTGCCTGGAAACTCTGTGTGACAGAAGAGCAAGGGAGTGAAACTTGGAAAATTTTCTGCTCTTCTACATTGTAGTTTTACAAAGGCTTATACAGTAAAATGTCACAAAGTATTGTGTGCAGCAAAGCACATTTTCCATGCCATCCTGGCATGAACAAAAGTGATGGGAATAGGCACAGGTTGAGCAAAATCCCCTGTGAGAAGGGCTGATTTTCAGTTAGCATAGCAGGCAGTCCTCTCCAGAGGCTGAGTCTGTAGCCAAACTGTAGTCTCTGTAGGCATTGTACCAGTGAACAAGTCTCTTATCGTTTACATCATCACTCCCTTCTGCCCAAGGTCTGTATTTCTTTCCCTGCAGCTTTTTCCACTACCTCTTCAACCTCAGCACATAATTTGCTTGAAATGGCAGTTGGCTCCATCGTGTTCCAGGTGGGAGAAGGTGATATTACCAAGGAAGAGGGAGATGTCATTGTAAACATAACAAACCAAACCTTCAGCCTCAAAACAGGTATTTTAGTTGATAGCGTATATGCAAAACAGTACATGTGCTTGGAAGGGCTGGGAAAGGAGAGGAGTAAGTATTTTCTTCAATGCTCCATATCTTTTTATTTACTTCACAGTGTGGTTTCTGTTTTGCTTCTTAAGGTACAAGGCATTGATTAAGTGGTGTCTGAAACTTTATTTTCTTGTTAATCTGTGTTACAGGATGGCATATTTCAGACTCTCTTGCAGAAAGGGAAACTCATAATTTTCTTTTTTATATAAACTGTTTTTATAGAACACCTTGATGAAACTTGTTAGGTACTTTAGGCATCACTTTGAATTGAAAAGCATAAGTCTAAAACTTTGGCAACAGTGCATTTCAATTAGAACATTTACTGTTATTAGGATTGAGATATGATAGACAGTATGTGACACACAGTTCTGCCTCAGGTGGGGCATTAACAGTAGTAACAGTGGATTCATGTGCCTCTTCTCATTTAAGGCGTCTCCAGAGCAATTCTGAATGGTGCTGGAAAAGAAGTTGAAGTCGAATGTGGCCTACTAGGTATGGTACAACATTTCTGACCTTTCCAAAGGTATTAATGGATGGCAAGGAATCTGTTGGAATCTTTTCTCAATACTGCCTACTGTACTTCCACCTGTATTATGTACTGTTGCAGAAGGTAGTTTTTAATCAGTTAATGTGATATTTGTAGAACATCTAATGAGGGAAGGAAAAGAAAAATCTTCAAGGGGAAAATGGCTTCTAAGCATCTGTAAAGATGTAAATCTGTTAGTTATAACATCCTCTTATTCCAGTGAAGCTTTCCATGATTAAAACAAATAGAGTCTACATTGAACAGAGCCATGAGCAAGGAATTGATGTTGTAAGAAATGTTAGAGAAGCCATACCTCACTGGAAACAACTGACTACCTTCAACTCCTTTTGCTATTTCTAAGTGAGAAAATGTTTGCTATTGTTGGTATAGGTAGTAAGCTACTACTCCATCCTCTGTGTGACTGCTTTTCAGTAGTGTGAAGCTGGGTTCCTTCCTCAGAAGAGACATTTACTTGTAGACCAAATTCAGCTAATCAACAGCAACTATAATGAAAGGGGAGTAAGGATGGACAAGTATATGTGGTTTAAACCCTACAGAATAAGGGAAGTGGGAAAGATAGGTGTGGAGGTCGGCTTTGAAGACCAACCAAAGGAAAAGAAGCAATCAGAGGTAAACAAACCTCTTGTACAGGCCAAGAGGGTAATTTGGGCTAGGCAGCCTGGGGGTAGATACTGTGCTTGTGTGTTTATGAAGACAGAGTGCCAACCTGCATAAAGTTCTCCAATCTACAGAGCAAACCTGACAAATAAAGGCACACACAATTTATTTGTCAAAGGAGGCAAATATTTTACCAATATAAATCGAATCCTCGTGCCTTGAACATGAAAACAGAGTGAGGGGGTTGCTCACTTTATGGAAGGAAATATGAAGCTTCTCCTGGGGCACGTTTGTCAGCATTTCTTATTTCCTAATGAGGACTAGTACAAACCTATACTGTGGAAAATTGTTGATCGTATTCTCTTACTTATGTTTCAGCCCAGCTGCCTCACACTAGCTATATTGTCACCAAAGCAGGAAACCTGCCATGCAAAAAAATAATCCATTTTGTTGCCCAGGATGATATCAAGTTGCTAGTTCTCCAGGTGCTCCAGGAGTGTGAATTACAGGAGTACACCTCTGTTGCCTTCCCAGCAATTGGAACAGGTCTGTGTCTCCCTTTTTGAAATGGGTTTAGTGCACGTGATTTTGCTGATCTCAAGGCTCAAAGCAATGAGTTTGATTTATCTGGAGGGGTTATTTGATGAAAATATATTTGGAAACTGCAGTCTCTAAAACTGTTATTGGAGGCTTATGAAGAGCTAGAAACCTTCAGTCCTTGTGGACATGTAGCATGTAAAGAGTATGAGTATTCCAGAGCCAACACTTCCTTGCTAACAGGGACTCGAAGGTATGTTGGTGCTTCCTGGAGAATCTGCAGCCTGATACATGCAGACAGCTCAGAACAGCCAGGGACCTACTTCTCCATTGCTGAGATCAGTAGATGCAACTCTGCCTATCAGCCACACAAGTAGAGTTGATATGGATGGAGCATGAGCCTGTCAGAACGGCCAGATTGTCCCTTTTTCTTCTCTTGTTATTTTCAGTTAGTTTAGAAGAAATCTGTGGAGCTGGAGAATCCAGAACTGTACCCCATGCATGGGGGAAGCTCTTGCATGAATGAAATGAGGCCTGTACTTAGAGCAAGCAGTTGGCTGCTGGGTCACTGAGCATCAGGCTGGTGGCCTATTAGGTACCCAAGCCATACAATCTACATCATAACATGTCAACAGAAGGAAACTTCTATTTTTCCATTGCTGGAAAGGTGGTCTCAAACTTTCTTCTGATAAATAGAAACCTTTTGTAATTGCCTGCCTGGTGTTATTTTTGACCTGTTTGTGATCCAAGTGATTGTGGGTATATTCATAGCTCTTTTTGTATAGATGTTTTAATCATTTGTAAGTAATTAACATTTTTTGAAAGCAAAATATCCGTAACTTTTTTCAGGAGAGGCAGGCCGAGACCCAGCAGAGGTAGCTGACAACATGATAGATGCAGTAGCTGACTTTGCAAAAAGGAACCCTGCTCCATCTGTGAAAATTGTTAAAGTGGTCATCTTTCAGCCACATCTGCTGCGTGTGTTCCATGCAAGCATGAAGAAAAGAGAAAGGCCTACTAAAACAGCAGTCAAGTCATTTATTTCCAAGATAACGTGTAAGTAGATGTCGCTTAAGTACAGGTTATAGATCAATTTGTTTAGCACCAACTAGTAGTGATTAATATTAATCACAATATTTGTGTATTTCATTGTAGCACTATGGAGCTCTGACAAACGTTCTCCAAAGGAAAAAAGCAAAGCAGTTTTGGAA
>WBMV01009092.1:359061-382624 GCA_013396655.1 Campylorhamphus procurvoides | reverse complement strand
TCGTTCATGAAGCCTAGCCATGAACAGTAAGCTATACCTTTTTCTTATCATTCCAAGAAAAAAGCTCAATGTGTTCTTGTAACGGTAAACTAAAACCACTACAGTTCTTAGTGTTGAGCGTTCAGGTATTCATTATCAAGCTATTCTAGAAGACATCTACACATCTTAATCTTTTGTTGTGAAATCAATTCATAATTTAATTGGAGAAGATTAAAGACTGTCTAATCAAGCTGTAATTTTGTTCAGTCAGGGTAAAAACCAGGGATACACTGCACCATGAAATGAGAGAATTCACACCATGGCAATAACTAAAACATCATTCAAACAACAAAAACAAGTTAAATGGACATCTAAATCTCTCATATTTAGACAAGTTTTCTATTTTTGATGTTTTTTCACTATGCAGAACAAAAAAAAGCATCTTCTACCCAGTTTAGCTCTCAGCTAATTATCACACCAAGGGAAAAGAGACAAAGCCCAACACACTCAAGCCCCCAGGGTCCTTTAGACTGGGCAGTTTTCACTTCCACAAGGAATTCCCATGCAATGGCTTTATTTCAGACGTTTGGGGCCAACAGACTATTCAAGATGAGCTTTAACCAAGGAAAGAACCCACATTCAAGGACTTGCGTCTCGCCCTCCCTTTGCTCTCTCAGCTTTTTGCAGGACATGGTTCTGCTCTCCCAGCACTGATAGCCCTGCAGTAAAATGTTCTGGTCTGCTCTGCTTTTATTACAGTGACTAATCCACATTATTTCTGTATTGCTCCATGAACAGATTCCACATTTTCTGTGTATACTGGTGTGATGCAAACCTCTGATGTCATCACTAGGATGATTCAACATAAATTCACCAACTGCAGTTGATTTGTTGACTGTTGATGTAAATGTCCATAAGAGCCCTACAAACTCACTCCTGCCAAAGCCAGGTCTGGATGCTAAGGAAAGGGAGGGGTGAAAATTTTATCCTTCTATTATTTTAGAATTAGATTCTCTCTACCTGCCCTCCTCTTTCATTCACATTAGTTTCAAAATACAATATGGAGCTTTTCAGCCACTGTGAATATTGACATGAAAGACATTTTGTGTGCTGAGCTCCAACTCTCCCCCTTGAATATGCTCCCAGTCGTGTGAGTGGATCAGGCCAGGTCTGCCAAAGTGGGGCTGGAACTGAAACAGCTCAGCCAGGTCAGTGAAATATACAGTTATTTATGCTATTACAGAGCAAATATTTAAATACTTAGAGGAATATAGGTCAAAAGTGCTAGTGCTGAACCAGTGCACTCTGTTTACTCCTCCCCCATGAATTATTAGAGTAATTTTATTAATAGGTATATTACTTCTGTGCTCAGCAAACAGACCTGTGCACAAGTCTTTCATAAAACAAGACAGGTCCCCTTTTAATAAAGCAATTGAACTAATTAAAACTATTGCCCATTTCTTCCAAGTTATTATTGCCACTGGACACAAACAATGAACAACTTTCCAATGCTGTTTGCAAGAATTTCAAAGGCAGGCACCAATCCATGGAAAGAGCCCCATGCGGAACAGAAATCCCTGTGACGTATCCAAAGATCAAGCAAGCAGCAGGTGTCTTCACTGATGTATCATCATTGACAGCCTTACAAGGAAAAACCTTTTCAGGTGATGAATATGAGCAACAATGTAAAATAGTTGTTATAGTACTACTCCTGTGTTTTCAATTCTACATTTAACAGGCCATAGGTACACGTGGAAAAGCTCTGAACACTCAGTAGTTGTGAATTTAATTCAGTTGAAAGCTGGGTTACTGGCAAGCCAGAAGTAACAGCAGATATTAATCTTCCTTCTGATTCCCAAGGCATTAATACTGAAGAATGTATATTACAATGAATTGCTAATTTGGAGATTTCTTCTTTTCTCAGTTCTTCACTGTTCTTCAGATATCTTTGGGCAAAGACATATCCTTCATGTCAGAATTTCAAAGCTTTCTTTCAGCACAGAGCTGAAATTATCACAAGTGCAGTAAATTAAAGTCTTAGATTTTTAAAAGCAGAAGGGAAAACCCAAGTTCCACAGCAATGTCCTGGAAGACATCACTTCTTGCCTCCATCACCTTTATTTATTTTTTAAGACAAAACAGAATCTGCTACAGTCTCTTGCCTTTTCTATTTCCAGAAGAGCATTGGTCTCCTCAAACTCGTTCCTTTGGCTTTCTCCTTGGGACACACTACAGCTGACAAGATAAAAATCTCATTTGTACAATATTTCAGTTTATGGAAGGAGAAAGTCAAATGCTTAGAATCAAACATGAGCTGGACCTCTGTATTCCAGCAGCCAGAGTGAGCTTCAAGAAAATCCCTGAAGCAGAGTAACAAAGGTAAATAAAAACTAGAAAATTGATTTGGTAACAAAATATTTCTTTTTTCAGAACTTGAGATTCTATTTGAAGACAAAGCAGCTTTTTAATTTCAATCATTAACCCCTTGCCTGTGACAATTGTATCCCACAGCCTGGCCTGCGTGGCAGAGTACAGTTGTGTTTTCCTCTGACTGTTTCCATCCCTTACTCTCTTGGAATCTTCAAAACACTGGGAACTGATGATCTTAGGAAACTGATTAAGCATTAACAGTAGAAAAATTAAATTGTCATTATATAAACATAAACAAATCATACCCTTCCCTCCAGCCTTCACTGCTGTGCCTGCCTTCAATTAGCAATCATTTTTTAACTAATTTCATGGGCCTTTTACAAGGCACCAGTTTTCCTAAAATACACACGGGGTGGGGGCTGCACTCCTGAGCCTGCTGACAGTGCTTGACCCTCTTCCAACAAGGTCCATGTGTTTACACTGCTCACAGAAATTGAAAAATTAATTAGGACCACATTCCCAGATCCCTCTGTACCTGCATCAAGGTGGCAAAGCCAACAACAGACCCAGAGAAACAGAACACAGCAGTTTCTCCTTTGAGAATGTGTTATGGAAGCCCTTCACATGGACTCAATTTCAGTAGGACTTGAGTTATATTAAAAATTATTCAAACTTCAAATAATTCAAAAAATAAGGAATGCAATTTTGATAGTGCAAAACACCAATAAATGATATATTTTATGTATAACTATATATATACGGTATAAATGGCATGGTTGCCAACTGCATTACTGATTTGTACCTAGAACAGAACCATGGAGTTGTTTAGGTTGGAAAGGACCTTAAAGAGCATTTATTTTAACCTCTCTTCCATGAGCATAGAGAAGTACAAATTTCATGGAATCCTCTCAGGAAAGACAAAAGAGAATACTACAGAGATTGAGTGACCCAAAATAAGTGCCCTGCAAGGAAGGGTCCATTGTGGAAGGGCACAAAGGTGGGAGGTGATTTCTGCATGAGCCCTTCTTCAGTCTATTCCAACAGTTCTTTGAGAGCTTGCTGTGCTCTCCTTTCACTTCTCTTGCTTAGAACCCCAGACATTTCAGTAGTTTGTGTTTCTCTGCATCAAGGAAAAAAATCTGTAATGTTTGAAGTTCTGGCAAATTTGGGTTTCAATCATTACAGCAAAGAACTGAATTTATTGCCAGGCAGTTTTATAAATACCAAGCCAAAATGAGCACAGGATGCCCTCAGAGTGCATTAGAATTCAATAAAATGGGCTTCATATTCAGTTCTGCAGGAGTCTATTGATCATTACCAATAAATGACCATTAACTGAGCTCCAATTAATTCCTCATTCCAGAAAAAGCAAGTGTTCTTTTCACTGCAAGTGAATAATTCCCTGTACCCCTCCATTTGAAGAGCAAAGCACAAGTCTAGCTACTAACTATATTTGAAGAAGAAAGAGAAAATATCTACTTTCCAACAGAGAGGAATGTATATCTTTTGTTTAAAAAATCACTCACCAAATTACTGTTACAAGTACCAATACACCCTATTATGGCTAGTAATAAAATTATCCTTCTAGAATATAATGTCAAAAAACCTCCACATTTAAAATACCCAGATATTCCAAAATTAGGATTTTTTCCAAACTATTAAAAAAAAATTTAAAAAGTCAAACTCAAGACTCCATTCAGCAGTCAACAATATTACTGAGGTTTTCACTTGAACAAGGGACAGAACTGTGGATTCCACCACTCTGAGAGCTTTAAAAATTCCTGCCCAACCTTCTCACACTTGTCATTGTTCCAGATGTGCATCACCACAGCCAGGCTGAACTCTGGTCTGTGTTTAGGATGTGTCAGTCAGAGCTACAGATAACAAACTTCAGTGGACTCTCCCCAGCACAAAACAGCACAGAAATGTAATGGGGGGGGGATTAAACCAGAAAATTCACAGTACTGAACACTACTGCACACTCCAAATCATTCCTCTTTAACACTACGCAATCACTTTACATTACCTAGGATAGGAATAAAGATTGGAGAGTAAAGACAACTACCACTGGGTTATTTCTGGTTTTAAAGAATAAGTTTAAATATTCCGAATAAAAGAAACACTGAAAATGGAGCAACCTTCAGTATTTGGTGTTAAGTACTGAGTTTGTCACTTAATATTACTTATCATTCTCCTTTCCTGCTCTAATACCAGCATGACTGACATTTTTCCATTTCCATAACTCTAAGTCTGTAATTTTTAAAATATCCTGTGAAATACAACGCTCAACATTGTCAACTTCTAAGTTATCAGCATAAGGGAAAATAATGCCCATGCCATCGGTAACCTTGTATGTCATCCAAGGCGAACACATCCAACATTCTTCCTTTTCTCCACCTGTTTGATAAATTAAGAATCGTAGGCACTGACCATCAGGTTTCCAGAATTATTTCTCTCATCTCTATTGACTTGCTGGAGTGTGAGAACAAGTTTTAGATGTTTGCAAACAAAGCTGTCCCCAGCTGGATCCACTGGGACATGTGATGCCCTTCACTCTTACTGTTGCCCTGTGCCTCCCACAGGAGCCCTGTCCTTCACTACCATGGCCCTGGGGATAAACTGGAAGCCCCTTTCCACACCCCAAGGTTGACCTTGAGCAACCAGTGCCAAGAGCAGACCCCATTCAGACCCATCCCCTGCCACCAGCCCCGTTTGCTCTCTGCACTGCTCTCAGGGAATTCAGCTTGTGCTCAGCTTTCCTGCTGTATTCTACACTGGGATGTGGCAAATGACACACATCACACTGACTGGAACCCCTCATTTCTTCAGAGCAAAGTTTCCTTTGGAAACTATAAAGAACTTCAGTAATTTTCTCTGTTAAAAAAAGAGCCTCTTAAAGGCTGCTTTCCTACACCTCATCAACCCCTCCTAGTGCTTTATGGTGCATTTTCACTCCCCTTTATCTGGAGGGTGAAGGTGACCAGGACAGTAGGAGGAGGAAAAAAATATTAAAAAGAAAATTAAAAGATCATTTTGCTCTCAGAATTCTCCTTTAACCCTCAGGCAGAGAGAGAGGCCCAGGGGAGGCTTTCCCAGCAGAGTTTCCCAGCCAGTACCTTACCCTGAACACAGCCAGGAGCATGAAGACTTCAATTTGGTCTCACATGCAAAGAGGATTTGGTCCTTAGAAGGGCTGAGTACACTGAACTCCTCAAGACTTTTAATAATAAATAAGTGAAGTCACTCTTTTGGATTTTTTGCTTTTGTTTTGTTTGGTTGGGTTATTTTAATATGTAATGCTGCTTAAGGCCTGTTTTCCTGCTGACTCATTTTCACATGAATTTTACCTGTCTGCACTACTATTTGCCATTCAAACTCTGCTAACCACCTGATAACAGAGAACTGCTCCTAAATATGCTTCAGAACTTTTTTAAATATTATGGAAAGCATTTAGAAACTAAAAAACCCAGTGAGATTCTCTTCCTTTGAGTCTGCAATCCCTCATGAACACCCTCAGCCTCTGCTCCCCCCACTGCGTCCCAGGATGTGGCACCTGTTTCAGAGCACAAAATGACACATAGGAAGGAAATGTCGTGCAGCTTAAACCATGACCATGATGATTCCTTTTTTCTCTTATTCCCCTTCCATCAGGTGTGAGTGGTATAAATGCATCAGGAAATTTGAATATCTAGTGCTATTCACAGGTGTTGAGTGCAGTCACTTGCACAAAGAAGTTTTATTACTGTCTCACAAAATAAGTTGAATGCCCTTCCCTATCAAAAGCCTCTTCTCAGAGTCTGCCCCTGAATACCTGAATGATGCATTATCAAATCTTATGACACCACTAGCTAATTGACACTGAGATGAAAGAATATAATGGGACACTCTCCATTTCAGCAGAGTAAAAAATGCATTTTAAGGTAAATTGGTGTGAAAAGGCGCATCTTGAAACATCATGTGAGAAAACACTTTTCTCCTGGCTGCATTACATAAATACCAATGAAACTTGGATTATGAATTATTACTGCTAAAAGAAATAAAAAGAATGGTATCATGTCTGTACCAAAGGTCCAGGGGTTCCATAATTTTTCCCTATTTAAGTTTATGACCTATCACAGCTCTAGTGGTTGGAGTGCATTGAGGAAGACTTCTGGAATACACAAAAAGGGCCATTCCACACAGACTCCAGGCATGTTCACATCGACAGCACTGGCCTTACTCCAGAGCCTGTTTTCATTAGTGAATCACAAATCTCTTGAAATTTATGAACAAAATGTCTTACAGGACATCTGCATTTGGGAAGTGGTTTTTCCTGAGTTCTCCAGCTTTTACATAAGAGGTTCTTTTTACTGGATGTTTTTATTTCATAGAATCCCAGAGTGGTTTGGGTTGGAAAGAATCTCAAAGCTCATCTTGTTCCACCCCCTGCATGGGCAGGGACATTTCCACTAGACCAGATGGCTCCAGCCTCTGATAACGTAGAGTTTCCTGTTTCTGTCTCTTTTATAGATACCATCCATAATTTCACAACATACATGTAAGTTGTAAAGTGTTTTTTTTTTATAAAGACTTTGTGCAGAGCAAGGACCCTCCACACAACACTCTGCAATGCACATCTGTTCTGTTTATTGCTTCCAGCCTAGTGAAGGTGAGATTTTATAAGGACCTTAAAAGGAAAGAAGGTGAAAAACTGCCAGTCAGAGCCAAACAAGATAATATATTCAGGAATTCCTTGGGAAAAAAAAAAAAAAAAACAACTCCTCAGGAAGACCAAGAGACATTAAAGGTCATAATANTAGCTCTGTGAGTCATGGGGTATGGTTGAACCATGGATGGCCCATTAGCAGCCACACCCCCTCAGGCCGGGTGTGAGGGTGCCAACGACTTCCTGAGCAACTGCTGCGAATGGTCCATTGTTCTTGGGGAATGAATAGAGGGTGTAGAATACATAGCTTTAATCACCCCCACACAGTGATAACTGGTCCCTCCTGCTGAACTAGGACAGTTCATCAGAAACCAGCTTGAACAGGAAAACAAGTTGCAGACCAAAAGTTCCCAGAGGAAAGCTGAGCACAGTCCCCTGTGCTTGGGCTCAGCAGCCGCCCAGCCCCACCCAGGGCCGTTTCAGCACCCATTGTAACTGGAGAGGCAGAGCAGGATGCAGCACACGGGGACACCGAAGCCTGGCTTGCAGCCTTTGGCTCCAGAGACTAAAAAGCCAAAGTGTCTGTGCAGGTGGCCCTGTGGGAACAGTGGGGATGGGTGGGGACAGCTGCTCCTCCACCTGCACTAACACAGCCCCTCCACAGGCACAAAAAGATTTTCCTCATTTTTCCCACTATTAAGAGCCTCCTCCCTGCTGAGCCCCAAAAGCTCCTGGCCCAGTAGCTGTGGAGGCCACTCATCTTATTGAAATGGGTCTCTTGGGAGTGAGTTTAAGTCCCTGAAGTTAACACCATTAGAAGATACATTTTCTTGATGATTAAATATTAACCACACACGTCTTTCAAAGCTTTTGAAGTAACTTCGGACTAATGATGGACTAATTGCTTCACTACATGTCTTCATATAATAATGTATAAAAAATTGGTGTCAACTGTCTTATGTCAACTTCTGCATCAGTTAATTACATGTTTGCCATCAGTCATTCACAGTCACAATTAAAGCATGAGAATATTCTTATAATTAGTTTCCTGGTTTGGAGCAAGAGACAGCTGAAGGAAGTGTTAAAACCTGGTTGATTTTTTTGTTATTAAGCTGACACAGTCATTAGCACCATCTTAGGAATCAACCCCATGGCTGATGGGAGTTCTGTCTCTGAGCCTTGAGTCACCATTACAAAACTCTGGAGTTAGCAAATGTAAGTCCACATGTTTCAGTTTGTTCCTTTTTTATTTTTTGAAATATCATGAGCAACATTTAGGTATTTATCAGATTCATATCACTGATATTAGTGAGAAGAAATCTAACACGTGAGAAGAAATCTAACATGTGAAATTAGTAGCCAGCCACTGTTTTCATGGAAATAAAGACCAAGGAGGACTGGAGAGGAGGTACCTCCATCACCTCGTTACTGATAGGGCAAAAGTCTGCATAGCACAAGTATGAGATCAATCTACGGCCTTTGAGACCTTCACAGGGAACAAAGCCCATGTAAACAGCTGCATTGAATTCTCTCAGCTTCTTACGCAAATAATTAGCTTAATTTTAAAAGCTGGTTTGTTTTGCTGTGGGTCTGTTATTTGTAGGGGAGGGTTTAAACCAAGCATAAATACATTCCAGCATCTCCATCTCAGAAGATTCCCAGATACAAATAAGCAATTTCAGGAAAAAACCTGCTGTACTGGAGCTGAAGCTGCTGCTCTCTGAGTCCAAACTAAAGTTAGTGCTTCAGGAAGGCCAGAAGTCAAATCCAGCTGACATGGAACAGATACTGGAGAGACAGAAACAACACCAGGAGCTGCTCCAGATATGGTCAAGGGATGTGGCAAAGCAGTAGCTCAGACTTTGCATTCCCTCCCAACCCTCTAGAGAATGAAATCCTTAGAACAGAACAGCCACAAGAGAACAGAAAAATCACCACTACAATAAATAGGTTGGCATATATAAAAATATAGATGTTTATCTATGTAGCCAAATGTATTTTTCACAGAAATATCTTATTCAAAAATTGTAGTTCATTTCTACCACGAGATGGGAACAGAACTGGGGAGGATGTGGTTTTGAGATTAATAGACAATAGAAACTGAATATCAAAAAACTGATACAATTATTAATTTCCAGATTATGTTTTTTTAAACAAAACAGCTAGCTTGATGATCAGGTCTTGAAAGGAGAGTATCAAAGTTTAACTAAGAGCTTGAGTCGACACAGAAAGAACATTCCAATGGCAAAGGTAAGTCAAGAATTTTTCAGATCCCTTGAACAATCATTTCTGCCTTTACTGCATTGGAACACAACATCCACACCACCCAAACTTCAGATTGCACATCTGAACTAAGCCTAGGAAGTCACCTTTCAAAAGAAAGAAAAAAAAAAATCCCCTTTAGGAAAGCATCCTCCCTCACCTGCAGACACCACATTGCACTGCCTGGAGGAGTTAAATGAAAGAGAGAAGTCCTGTCAGGACCCAGAGCGATCAGCACCTCAGTACAGGCAGGATTTGTCAGACGAACAAACAAGCTCCAGGTTCTGCTCCCACTTCCTGGGCTGGAAGCAGAAGGGCCGGAGCACCGACCTCTCCTGCAGCTCAGGCTCACCCTGCCCTCCAGGAGGATGGGGCAGCAGGGCAGGGGTAGCCCCAGCCCTGGGCAAGCACAGTCCCTCTCCCTCTGCCTGAGCCCGTGTAGTCTAGCACACACAGCACGCCAGGCCAGCACAGCTCTGCAGAGACAGGGCTGGATGGAACCCTTTTCCTGACAGCTCTGAATGCACCTGAACCTTCCTGAGCTAAGTGCAGCGGTGCCTCTCTTGAAAGAGTCTCGGGGGCACCTCTCACTTCAGAAGGGCTTTTTGTCTCTTAAGAGCTTTCTCAGATTGCTCTGCAGACTTGTTGAGAGTGGATCTCTTTCAACTGCCGTGTAATTCCCTGGAATGAACTTGAAATGTGATGGACATGAAAGGGAATAATAACTTACATCATGTGCAGCTGACAAAAGGGAGGTGCACTTACAGAATCCTGCTGGGTTCCTGCTTCTCCTGCATCTCTGCCCTTGAAGCTCCTTGTGCCCTGGCTGGGACATACCTGGTGAGGACAGCCCAGCCCACTCTGATAGAGCACCCCAGTGCAGTGGGGCAGCTGGCACAGAAACACGACCTCTCCCAGCCTCACAGGGCAGGTGCTGCTTTTCTGCAGCGAGGACTTAACTCTCTCAAACAGTGCAAGGAAGGAACCCCCATCCACGCCCACACCCCCCCCAACCATGATGTCTGATAAGGAGATAAACTGTAAGCAGAGCCTGCTGACTATTTTAATCTACCCCTATTCTAAAACAGCAGAAAGCAGTTTTATTGCCATTTGTGCATGAAGAAATTTGTGGGTGATTGCGTCATTAGACTGCAAGACAACCAGATCATTCCACCACCTGAAGCACATGAGCAGCCCAGATGCCATTTTCTGCTGATGCTGAATTTGAAACTCTTCCAAAAGGCTGAAAAAAAAATCCACCAGAACGTTGGGGATTCCAGGATCAAGGCAGGGAGAACTCCCTGTGTAGGTGACTGCACACATCACAACTTTAGACACTTGTATTCCTGAGTCCACTCTCGGTCATTTGTCTGACATGTATTTGTTGAACTAGGATGTTCAAGTCAGAAACCTAATTAGAAAAGCTGTTTAAAGTGCTTCTCTCATACTTTCCTCATGTTTTAGAAAACCATCCCTGAAAAAAGGGTTTAAAAATCATGAAGTGCTAAACTTTGTCTCTATTTAGAGCTACAAATTATTCATTTTACCTTCAAAAATGATGCACATTTACTATCAGTGTGCAATACATAAATCACTACAAAGCATTCTCTTCCTTTGCAAGTTTCAAATCCAGTAATTTGAATTGCTTTCAGAAAAAATATACCTTCTTTGCCTGATAGGGTTCCAAAGAAAATGCCATTTAAAAATTCTTATATAAAATAATTATTTAATAATAAGGTAAGGATCTTCTGTTTTGCTTCTGTCTTCCTTCTCACAACTGAGGTAAGCAAGTGTTTTTGGTCTGAGTAACAAATGCAACTTTTCTAGGGGAAAAAAGATCAGGCCATAGAAGTTCAATAACCTATCCTTCAAAATGTACATTCCTGAAATCCAAGGCATACATGTAAAGATAGATTTGGGGGATAATATCATGGGTATAACACAAATCCCTCCCACCCACACGGCAAATTTCTTCATAAAATAAGAATACAACCATTTAAATATGAAACATAGTGTACACAAAAAAGAAAAGGACATTTTTTTCTGTCAATATAAAAGATGTGTAAAGAAGGGGAGTTGATTAACTTGTATAAGGTGTTTGAAGAGATGTACTGAAAACAAACTCCAACAAACATTTCCATGCTGATGGACATTGTATGTACAAAGGAATGCAGTCGGTAGGTTGTTCACACACAGTCACTTGTCATATGCAGAGAAGGTGTGAAAGGCCCTTGTTAATTGTTGCCCAACAAAATGAAAAACAAGAGGAAACTGAGGGGTCCAAAAGATCAGCAGGGTTTTTACCCTCATCTTCTCATTGCTGAAGGCTTGTTGTGCACTGTTTTTATCACTGCCCTCCTTTTGGGTTTGTTACTGAGAATGGGACAGTCAGGACTGGATTTTCAGAGAACAAATAGTGGTGATGGTTCTCTATTGGAAGGAAATATCTAAATATAAGAACATTTTGGATATAATGTCTGGCATTGCCACATTGAAGTTGATGAGAGTTTTTACATCTACATTCATGCACCCAAAGTCAAATGATCCTTCTTTTTCTCCCTCCTCTTCTTCCTTCCCTGGGATTCAAGTCATAGAAGCCATGCCAACAAGAACTATGTATGTTAACTAGTACTGGCCCTACTGAGAGTCCTGGAAACTGTAGATATATTAATCAAAGTGGGGCTTATAAGCTGAGAACATATAATTGAGGGAGGGTAGAATAACCACGTGTGTTACAGGCAAAAGACCATAATTTAAAAAATTTGGAATATTAAACTTTATTAAAAGCAAATTAAAGGAAAATGAGCAAAGCAGGGCGCTGGGCGACCGGGGAGTCTCCTGCTCCGCAATGGACCACGCCCTTGACGGGTCTCCAGTCCGCTTTTATACCTTCTGTTCTCTTTCAGCTTCTCCAATCAAAATCCACTCCGCTTCCTCTCGCATCCAAATCTTCCAATTAAAGTCCACTTCATTCCCGCTCCGGGCTCTGTCCTGCTGCTAGGGGTTGTTAGGTTGTTCAAAGATGAGGGCAGCGAGTCTTCTCTTTATGAGTACAGTCCAAAACTTATAACCAGCATAACATATATAACATTGTGGTTTAACATTCAGCAGCTTAAACATGACATTTAGCAATTCAAGAAAACTTTCACAAGCATAACACCTGGCAACATTAAGAAAACTTTCACAAATTTTAATTTGACTAGCAAATTATATGTTTTTGCCTTTATTACCCATTACACATGGATGTCTTTGCTCATTGCCTGGCAAGTTAAGAACCTCATTACACGAAAGCCAAAATATCAGAGATTAATCAATCTCTATTAAAAGAAAAAAGGCACTCTTTGAATCTCTTTTGTAAAACTGAAGAGCTGTTAACAGTTTATGCCATTAGGGTGAAAAGTCAAGTACAACAGATTTAAAAAATAAAATAAACCCACTTAAAATGTCACTTGTGGCTTGGCCAGCAGCAGGTACAACAAAGCCTGTGTTTGCCAGGCCTTGGGGGGCTCTCAGCTGTGTCACATAATGCTGCTCAGAGCCACGGCTGCAGGATGCCATGGGATGGTTTCCAGTGCCCCACGGTGCCAGTGCACTCACAACTGCTGCTCATGTGATAGCAAAGGCACCAGCAGAATTAAGGGAAAGGCTTTTCCCACATAGCCTGTGTGTAGGAATAGACTCACAATACCAAGAGTGGAACAGATCCTGCAGGAGATGGGCCACTAAAGATGAAGAGACCAATGAAAGCATTTTGTAAAACTGTATTATAACATGAGGTTTATTGCTGTGTTCCCCTTTCTCCCAGGCCCCTGGAAAGCCACCTCTTACCTTCCTAATTAGTATGCAAACCCCCATCAGGTTGTGTGAAACCCCCTTTGATTGGTCCTTTGTATCCCTCCCCTTTTACCCTGGCTGTGAGGTCTATAAATGACCTGGCCAGGTGAATAAATCTCTCTTTCTGCTTCCTGTTCCCAGCATGTATGTGTCCTCCTTACTGAGACCTTGGGAGGACCCTGTGGCCCAGCCAACTGACCACGTGGGAAGGGACCGGGGAGAGGGAGAGCGGACCCCCTCAGCCGTGATACCTGTGCAGTAATAAACCATGTTAAACTGTCTTAAATTTCCACTAGCAAAACCTAGTGGTGTTGCAGTGCCTTGCTCCATCTACTATTATTCAGTAACTTGAATTTTACTACTATGAATGAAGAAAGAAACCAACATACAGAGATTGAACACATTAAGCTGGAAACATCCCCTAAAATAATGCAGTTCACAGATGTTGGCAAGAAAAGGAGAAAATGCATTAATCATTTAACGTTGTGTGTGAGAGTAATGAGATGGAGTTGTGTGAAAAGAGATCAAAGATGGCTCATTCAACCACCCTGCTTAAACATCCCAAGAGTCAGTGCCAGAGCTGTCCCAGCTTGTTTTGACTTTAGTTAGTAAGTCCTTTCAAGTAGACAGCACCAAACAGGCAAGAGAGTTTCATGTGCATTTCCTCTGAGAACTGTTCCAAAGATCTGGTTGTTGTGAAAGAACAATTTGGTGACTAGACATCAAAATAGACAACAAATTTAAAAACTGTGACTAGGTAAAACATTGTGATTAAGTAAAACACTAATACACACCACCCTACCAGCCATTTTTCCCTCCACCAAAAAAAGGCAGCAACTCTCCAAATAAACAGGCCTACACTATATTTTGTGTGCATTTACATATCTGGCACAATTTTGGGCTTTTTTTCTGCTGTCACATTTATTAGGTTTTTCCCCCCAAAAAATACCTGCTCCCTCATGTTTGGAATTATCATCTACAAGTATAAGTCTTCAGTGTCAAGGTATGTAATGTTAAAAAGCTGCAAATATTAAATTGTATTTTCCATGTCCTCCTATCAAAACTATAGTCTCATCAGTAAATACATCATTTGAATTTTATCAATCCAGACCTCCTGATATATCTGTGCCTGCAGAAGAGAAAATACTGGCCAAATCCTTGTCCTACTGAATTCATTAGGGACTTGGAGGTTGATTGCAGTGGAAACAAGTCTCTTTACTGAAGTTTTACTAATAGTCTTTGCATACACAAGGTGCAGCCTGTATTCAAAATTGCCAACTTCTCCAGTGTCCAGGACAGTTCATTCAAGGCCAAGGAACATCCTGCCAGGAACTTTACCAACTTTTTCTTGATCCTCAAAAATAAGATGTACAATTCCTTATGGGAACAAGGTTATTTTGCACCATAATTTTAAGAGATGCAAGGTCCTGCAGTAGAAAAATAACACACAACTGCAGCTCTGCATTGTTCCCCATTACAGTAATTAAGCCTCATCCTTCCCCTTAATAAATAAATAATGAACTGCAGAAAACTTTCATATGAAATTAAAAGTAAAATGAACACAACCTTAAGGGACATTTCTTCCTATACATTTAATTTTTACTGTGAGACCAAACAGGGGCAGCACAAGGAGGACAGTCCAGTTTATTTGACTAACAAATTATCCTTTCAAGAGGAAAGCAGATTTGCTTCCAGCAGAGACTGAAAGTCTCGATGTGACGCAGTTGTTGCCCTCGGGTGCAATTTCTTAACCTTTATGAAGTGCAAAATTTGAACCTGGGATTATTATTCTGCAATTAAAATAATTGTAAAATACCTATTGCACCATGTGTGCACAGGGAAGCAACTCGAGGTTACAAGGGCACGCTGAGATTTTTCTAATTTTTAACCTTTGAGACCCAACTTTTAAAAAAACCTGTAAGATCTCAAAGCAGCTTTTTAACCTTGATATTAGGAAGATAAAACCCTTTTCCTAATATGTGTTTAGAGTTGGCGAAACATCTCTAGTCAAGCTTATCTCCTACAACACTCATTAGAGACAGGGCACTCTGCATTATTCGAGTGCCACCATATTCTGCAGATAAATGCTGGCAAATGTGAGCAGGTCACAAAGCTCCAAATACCACGTTTAATTTGGAATTAGTGCTCTGGAGCAAAATGACCAAAGGAAACTGGGACAAATCATGTTGACATTGTGGCAGACATTGCTTCAGTCCACTGGCTCAGAAACTGGGGACTAAAAGGGCAGAGCCCCAGAGAGCTGCTACTGTGCAGGAGACAGAAACATCACTGAGTTAATGAGGCTGGACAAGACCTCCCAGATCATCCCATCCCCACTTTGTCACCCAGCCCAGAGCACTGAGTGCCATGTCCAGTCATTCCTTGGACACCTCCATCAAACAGTTGTGAAAATAGACAGAGCTGAGGATTTTGGGCACCAGCCATGCCGGGATATTCCTCCCTTCCCCTAATGCTCAGGAAAATCAAAACACTGCATAAAAGAGCAGATTTCAAACATCATCACAAATAGAAAGTATTCGAAGGGAAATTACCAGTGCATTTTCTCAAAAGCAATTGAGTGTCTTGGTTCATGGAGTAGAACCTTGTCATTAGTTAGAGAATCTTCTCATCAGTGAGCATGGGCCTTTATGGAAGTTTAGATGAAATCCAAGATACTTCCTTTCCAAACTTTGGTTTCCAGGACTTTTGCTTAGAAGATTTGAAACCTACTTAAAGGACTGAAAAGGAGATGCTTTGAGCTAGGCAAGAGACAACAATAATGAGGACAAACTGTGATTCCTGCTCTGCAAGCACATGTGGGGACACAGGATTACACAGGGAACTGCTTCACTCCAGTGTGGCACAGGAGCTGCTCCTCCTGCTCTTGCACAGGTGGGGGAGAGGGATACTGTGGACATCCCATGCAGCAGCTGAAATAGGAGTTCAATGGAGCCAAGAAGAGGGGTTATGGTGTTTACTCCCTCCCAACAAGGCAAAATAGATGAATTTTTAATTCTCTGGCTGGAAATAGCCGAGTGAAGCTGAACTTCAGTAGCAGATCTACAAGCCATCTGCCAGGGCTCAGGCCCCATTCACCACACACCCCTGGCTGCCTCAGTGCTCGGGGGCTGTGCAGGTGCAAACAGCACAACCACAGAGATCCAGGTTAGGAGAACAACCCATCAGCAAAGCATTCCAGCCAGTCACCTCCCTCATACAGCACTAATTCCATCAACAGGAGCAGAAGGGGCTGAGAGTATGAGAGAGAAGGGAGAACAGGGGTGAGGCTCTGAAGTCAGAACTCTCATGAGGAGTTATTTGTTATTTTAAGCTGCACCCCTTCTTAGCCCTACTTGATTATGAGCCAGGGGAACAGATGTCTCCTAAGCAGTCACACTGCAAGAACATCACACCTGCCTGTCACACACCAGGCAGAGCACCCTTGGATGTGACAGTGGTTATCCTTTGGGAGAGGACAGAAGGCAAAGGCTTTCTGGCCTTTGCTCCTGGATGCTGCAGCAACCTCCACCATGCAGATAAACAGGACAGGAGGCCACTCCTCTTGCAGTATCACTTTGATGAACAGGGCAAGGATCTGCAAAAATAAAGTCCAAAGACACAACCACAGCCTTGAGGTTAAATGACATGCAAGATGAGGAATGCTAAACAAACTGTAGCCGTGCTCTCGTCCTTTCCTGCATGACAAGCTCATAAAGATCCTGCCATCCTGTCTGGAATTATCATATGCCAATAATATTCCTTGAAGAATGTAACTTTGATGGGGGTTTGTCACGATGACCCAGTTCCAAATTCCACACTGAAACTTTGCTTTCACCTGTGCTGTTTTTAGACCTCACACATCCTAAACATCCACAACAGTCAGAAACAAAACACACCATCTTGAACAAAGGATGGTGAGGTGACCTTTCCCACCTACAGCTTATCATTAAGAATTCAAATATTTTTTGTAAAATTCTTTGAGAGTATATATATATATATATCACTGCATAAACCACAGGGGAGTTGAAAGTTCTAGAAATTGTCATCTGACCATCCTACAGATGTGAAAGTTAAAGCAATTTCTTAATGCCCCTCTCAGACATAATTTTTGCAATTTTTGGAAGTACCTTCTGTTTTGGCTGTTCTAATCTTGATTGGGGTGTCTGCTGGCAGCCCTTGAGCAGATCACTCCAGGATTACAATACTGGTATTTACAGCAGTGCAAACAAACAGCAAAGCAGGACTGAGAGCTGCTCTCCCTTCCCTCCCCATGCAAATGAGAGATAAGGGCTCAGCCTCGCTGGGCTTCTCCAATCCCACAACCCCAGCCAGCCTTTTCAAGGTAAAACTGCCTTTTGCTGGGAGAAATCCCAGGGTCTTACTCTGGCTTTATGGGGCTTTTCACTGCTACAGCTGTAAAATTAGTGACAGTTCAGTCTGGCTTGGTACTGTGCACTCTTGAAAAAGTATGAACAATGCCGAGATCATCTGAGCTCAGTGTTACTTCTCGGACTGCTCTGAACTGTCATCCTGGATGTGTTTCCTTCAAACACTTCAGGACGACAAGAACTCCACAGTGGGTCTGAGAAGTTCAAGATAAGTTCATTAAGGCAATTTGTTAATCATCTCCATGAATTGTGCTCTCATTTCTTATGACGCTTTGTGTAATAGATTTCATAAAACCTTAATGAAAATCTAATTAGAGCCAAAAGTCTTTGAAGAATGTTTTTTTCTCCTTTTTTTTCTCCTTTTAATTATGAATTGTAGGGAGGGACAAAAAGGGACAGTAACAAAGAACACTCCAGAAAAAGCTTCAAATGTCCACATTTTTCTTTCATATTCATGTGTACCCACAGCAGAAAACTTGATAAAATTCTTGATGTTTCTCTGTCCTGATACTGCACTGCAGGACTGGCTGCAACAAGAGATACTGGGACAGTCACAGCACTAGACCCACACAGCTCTTCTTCAGACAGGTCAGTATCCCACTCAATGAATAAATAAAAATGTTATTTTTCAAAGATGCATTTCAAGGATCCCACTACACAGCTCTCTGACAGCAGCTGAGGATCAGTCCCATTTCCAAGTCTTCCTAGCCATTCCCCCTTTTCTCCAGCCAGAAATTCTACACCAAGTTTTAGGGTGGATCCCTAAACACGCAAACACAGACTGGGGCGCCCAAACTCACTTCTATGGGACACACATCTGATGAGCAAGGAAATTGTTTTTGGGGAGGTAATAAAGGGCTCCTTAGGGGACTGTTCTGGCAGTATAAACAGCCCGACAAGGATTTCAATTGACATTTCATTATGGAAGGTATAGTTACATGTTTCATTTCTCACACACACACACTTATTCCTCCCACAGCCTGTTTAGTGCCCAGCTAATGACAGGACAAGGGGCAAGGGTTTTAAACTGCCTGAAGGCAGGGATAGATGGGATATGGGGAAGGAATTCCTCCCTGGGAGGATGGGCAGGCCCTGGCACAGGTTGGGCAGAGAAGCTGTGGCTGCCCCATCCCTGGAAGTGTCCAAGGCCAGGTTGGACGGGGCTTGGAGCAACCTGGGCTAGTGGAAGGTGTCCCTGCCCATGGCAAGGGATGGAACTGGATGATTTTTAAGTTGCCAACTCAAGCCATTTTATGATTCTATTTGAACAAGTAATCAGCTGTGATGGAAAGACACTGAGCTGCTGATTGTACCTGAAAAAAAATTGGTGACAAATTCAGTGTCTTTAAGACACCAATTTTGTATAATACCAGTATTTTGCCATTGATTTAAATGTTGTAAGCTCAGTACATGATTCACCAACGTGCATATGTATGGCAGGAAATACCATTACTTCAAATATTTGTAGGTTTCATGTAAATATGGAGAGGAAATGGGTTTATATAACACAATTCTATATGTCATGTTACTCAAAAATAGAAGCACAAAGGAATTCTATTTCAACTCTTACCTCTTTCACTTAATACCTTTGTTTCCAAACTTGCAAACTTGCATACTTGCATAAAGAGTCTTTAAGAACACAAAGTAAGGTTTGAACTTTCTCCTTCCCTTCCCTCACCGTGCACACACACACACACACACACCGCCCCCGGCCCGAAGTACCTCTGTGTGATACAGGGATTTTTTTTGTTTGTTTTGTTTTCTTTGGAATGCTTTCTTCCCAGCTCCCCGAAGAAGCCAGGTATTTCAGCAAGTTTTAATGATGAAGAAGATAATCTTGACTACTAAGCAGACTCTTCAACATACCCAAATATGCATTTAGAATACAAATACAACCACTTTGTTATTGCTTATTGTTAAGTATGAGAAACTAAAGAGAGGAGTATGGAAGCCATTACACCTCACCTAAACATTTTGCAAGATGTCAAAGACCTTGAGGGACCAACATAATTAAATCATTTGTACTCTGATTCAATAGAAACAAATGAGAAATAGTTTCAGCTGAAAGGAACAAACAAATGCACCAACAGGGAGCCACATCCTGAGGTCTTTGTTCAGCCTTAATCTAGCAACTCCCAGTGAGATCATCTGACTTTGCTGGAAGATGAGACAAGCTGAAATGGAATGAGGCCGTGAGGGTTTTCCCAATGAATAGATTCTGTACAGGAGCATCCCAGAGACAGAGCCGGGTGTCAGAGTGGATAATACATGAGTACAAGTTAACAATACAACACTGTCACGTAAAAAGTGACTGCTATTTAGGTCACAGCACTAAGTACGTAAAGTAAGCACGATTATCCAAATCCCATTAGAACTCAGCTGGAGCGCCTGTGTTTGGGAGCAGCAGGCTTAGGAGATGGACAGATCAGAGGGACCTCAGGGAAAAGCATCTAAGATGATAAAAGGTTTGGAAAATAAAACCTGCACTCTGAGAAAACACCACATGTTAAGAAAACTTTAGAAAGACTCTAAATGGAAAAAGTAAGGGAGTCACTGCAACAAAGTTGTCAAGGTTCAACTAGAGAAAATTATTTTCTAGATCACTTCTAGCACAAAAAGTCACTCACTCTATGCAGGAAAACGTGTAATACTAATAATATTCTTCTACTGCCCAAGCTTTTGAAGTGTGGTGGTAAACCTTTAAATGCAGACTCTTACTTGATGTTAATCTCCCTGTCCTACCCAAGACACCAGTTACACAGATCGAGCAATACAACATTTTTCAGGAAATAATGCTACGGAATATCAAGGGTAGTAGATTGTAGCCTACTAACTTCACTCCACTGTAAAATCATTAAATCATTTGGGTTGGAAAAGACCGTTGAGGTGATGAAGTCCGATCATTAACCCAGCACTGCCAAGGCCACCATTAACCCATGTCTACAAGTGTCACATTCACATCACTTTAAATGCCTCTGGGGATGGGGACTCCATCCCTGCCCTGCGCAGCTGTGCCAGAGCTGGACAACCCTTTCCATAAGGAAGTTTTTCCCAATATCCAACCTGCCCCTGCCCTGGCCCAGCCTGAGGCCATTCCCTCTCCTCCTGTCCCTGTTCCCTGGGAGCAGAGCCCGATACCCCAGGCTCCCCCCTTCTGTCAGGGAGTCGCAGAGCCAGAAGGTCCCCCCTGAGCCTCCTTTTCTCCAGGCTGAGCCCCCCCAGCTCCCTCAGCTGCTCCTCCTGCTCCAGACTCTTCCCCAGCTCAATTCCCTTCTTTCTGTTGTGCTTCCCAGGTTTTCAAGTTTTGTAAAACCCCAGATACTTAAAACTTCCTTTGACCCTGTTTTTGAATATCCAGAATGAACAGACCTGTTACAGTAGAGTACTGAGTGCTGGAAAAAGAGAGTTTTACACCGACCCTTAAAACTTTCAGTGTATTTAACCCACCCAAAGCAGGGCCTTGGTGCACATTGGGGTGGTCACTGTGCCCTTAACCTGCTCCCACTCCAGCTCAGCCCCCTAAATGCAGCTCACAGCCATGCCAGCACTAAGCTGCATTCCTGCTGATGGAACACAGAAAAGCAGAGGGAGGACCAAAGCCAGACTAATTAGATGAGGAGCAGAATCCCCTGAGGTGTCAGAACCATTCCCTGGACTTTCACACGTGGCTCTGCAGAGCTGCACTGCCCAGTGGAACTGAGAGGGGCTCTTTTTCAGGAGTCCAATGAAATGCAATAAGAAACCTTTCTAATGGGGTGAGAGGAAGCAAACAAGACATAGAATCCAAAGAAATCAAACTAAATTAAGGCACAGATTTTAAGAGTGAGGGCAAGCAACCAGTGGAGCAAACCACCGAGGGAAATGATTAGAAAACTTCGAGACATGATTTCATTTTTCTTCCCCTCAGGTAGAGTTCCAAGCTCACATACAAATGTCCTGCCAGGCTCAACACAGCAATAACTTACAGATGAAGTCATAAAAGAAGTTATAATAGATCTTCTGCATCCTTTTGGCCTTAATACTTACTAACCTAAATTAAAAATGTATTTGATGCTGTGCTGCAGGTCTGGAAAATACAGTTTTTGTTACATTGACTCCGAGCACGGGGGAAGTGACATACTGCTTTTTAAGTGGCCTTTCAACTGACTACAGGAATACAAGTCTGTGTGGGAGGAAAATTGCGAACACTGCAATATGCATGATAGGAACAAACAGCAGCTGTCTGCACAAACACAAAAGCCCCCCACCAAACCACTGCCCAGGACTGCCGGCTGCCCCTTCCTCGCCCTGATTTACTGTCTGCACGAGGCAGTGTGAAATGAGGAGGTGCTGCAGGACACAGTGTTGGCATTGCACGAGCAAAGCACTCATTTCCCTAGGTAGGGAAGAAAAATGGTATTATTTATACAGCAATGATGGCACAGAAGGCATTGTGAGTATAGGGGACGATTTTAGGATATGTACAACCCAAGTGAAACTGCACTGTGGCCACACTTTGATGCTTTACTGCAACTTGTGTCTGAAGTTTGTGACACCTTTTCTCAGCGTTTCAGGAGGTGGTCTCTGGTTTGTGCACACTTACATTGGCACTCTGGGGGGTTGTAATTAGCCGTGCTAAATCAGTCTGCTTGTCCGGTGGCTTCTCCGTCACCCAGCCAGGCAAGCGAGAGGCAGAGGGTCTGAGCCCCTCACTGGCCCAGGCCCCCCAAAACCAGGACCTGCTTCCTGCCCAGTTAAACCAGTGCTGCCACGGCCAGGCCACTGGCAGCAAGTGCAGAGCCCCAGAGCTTGGCCCTCTCTGCACTGCAGAAGGCAGGGGGCTGCAGCTCTCCTCAGCTCTCGCTTCAAGCAGATGGTTGTTCTATGAAAAGAGCAGACCAAACGGGTTTGTTTCCTCTGCAGCGTTTCTTTAACCCACGTTCAGGAGCACCAAAGTCAGGAAGGAACGTTCGACTCTCCCCAGGCTGAATCCCTTCTCCCGTATTAACCATTCCAGTTCAATATTCAGGAGCAAAGTAATCTTATTCTGACTTATCTTGTGGAGTAGTTTTGGGAAAAGGCCAAGTATTTTTCTGGTGATATTTTCTATCCACAAAAGTGCAATTCAGAGTATCTGCAGCTTGATTTATACCTGCAGTGACAGGCTCAAAACCCCACAGCTTATGTTCCCAAGTGACTGAGTGACAGAATAAGCCCAAGTTTTAAACTTGAAAACTACACTCAGAAAGGGAAATCTGTGTTAAAACTTTCCCATAATCCTGTTCATATGGTGTTCAGGATTGGTATTAACTCCAGTTTAAAATTAAAGCTGACCTGGGCCTCCTAGCTGTGATCAGCCCTGCACTGCATGTCTTGAGAAACCAGTTTCTCAATTTCAGTAAAGGTCTACAGACCTTTTACCACAAAACACGTGTTCTGCATTTCCTGAGGATGCAAATTAGCAATTTCACAGTTCCTTTAACATTTCAAGTGCAAAACCAAAGGCTTGGATCCAAAGAAATACGTATTTCATTATTTTATTTTTACCATGAAATTAAAACATTACAGGTTATTATCCATAAGTATCTCTCGTATAATAAGCCTAAATTAAGTCCTGTGGTGTTTTGACCCTGGATAAACACCTGGTGTCCAGCAAAAATCTTTCAAGGCCTTTCCCCCGCCTCTTCCACCTTCCAGAGGAAAGGGAAAAAAAACCAGCTAGGAATTTACGGCTCGAAATAACACCCGAAAGAGAAGTTTGATTAATATCACGGGCAAAGCAGAACTTAGAATAATGCTTAAATTTATTACGAACTGTTTCAGGGAAAATAGGGGTCCGAAGGGATGTGGAAGCCGAAACTGAGACACCGCAGAAAGCGTAACCCAAACAGCAGTTTTATTACCAGAGGTCACCAAGTAAACAGGAAAGAAACCCCAGAGAGAGAGAGGAGAAAATAAGCCCCCAGGTGCAAACACCCAAATGCCCAGGTGTCTCCCATGGAGTTGTCTCACCGACCCCTGCAATGCCCAGACCTCCCTAGCAGTGGCTGCATCCTCAGGGCTCAGCTGGCTCACAGGTGATGGGGGGCATCCCCGCCAAGAAAAC
>WBMV01009092.1:281563-358748 GCA_013396655.1 Campylorhamphus procurvoides | reverse complement strand
TCTTTCATGCCTCCCCCTGCTCCGACAGGGGGGTCTTTGCACCCCGATGGATCCCATGGGCTTCGAGGGGACAACTCGTAATCACCATGGTCATCACCACGTATTCAGGGTCCTCTCCCTGATTCGTGGGGTCCCTCCCCCTGCTTTCTCCTCCTGCACTGACCTTGATGTCTGCGTTGTGATGCTGTTAATCCATGGCTGCCAATTTCTAACTGCGCAACAACTTCTTAAATATGTTTTAACACAAGGGCCTAACTTAGTGGTTCAAAAGCAGGAAGTTTTCCTCGGAGCTGGCCCTCATTGGCCCTGCTCTATAGGATGGAGGGAAACTTCCAGAGGCTTCCAACAGAAGCCAATCTTCCTCTTATAAAAAAAAAAAAAGCCTAATCAGAGAAACCCACGACAAGTGCTGTGATAAATCTTGCAAGATCAAAAGAAAAATCTCAATTATTTTGGAATACTGTAGAACACATACCACATGTGCTACATAGACATAAAACAAACACATTTGATTTAGCAGAATATGGAATCAGACATTTCAGTTCTCTCTAAACAAACGACCTCCTGGTAAGAAATGCAAACTTTATAACACTATTAACTGTGAAAGAATAAAACCAAACCAAAGAAACAAAAAACCCAATTGCAAACTATTTCCCTCTTAGGAAACAGGGCAAGATCCCTAACAGCTGGTATTCCTGCTTTGTTAAAGTCTATAAAACAAAATTAAACAGAAATCAATACTAAAATGCCATTTTAAAAGTGAAAGGACAGGGATTTGCCTTTGGATTTAAACTGATGACTATTTCTTAATGAGGGGTAAAAAGAGTGGTGAAATTTAATTCCTTATATTTCCGATTTATTTACCGAGCAATGACCCAGAATACATATGCAGGGTTGGTTTTTAAGATTCTGATATGCAGCTTAGATTTGTGCTGCCTTTTCTAGCACCATTTTCCTTTGAGAAACATCTTACCTGTGTGCATTCACATGCATGTACCATAGGTAGTTCCCTATTTTGATTACCTGTTTTCCAGTCATCTGCAAATCAGCAAAATATTCCTAGGCAGATCCAAACTAGACAGAAGTCTTCATGAAAAGATGGAAAAGTTTGACTTGCATTTTCTCCAGTCAAAAAAAAATAATATCTAAGAATAAAACTGAGGATTGTGTGTACTTTGCAGCAGTTTCACTGTGATATCAGTAATTCAGCTCTGGAAAGGCAAAGGGCCAACTAATCAACATTTCTGCTGCTTGCAGCTATTCCCAGAAGTAACATCACACAATGTTACCAGTTGCTAATTGATTAAGTCATTTTAAAGAATACCTGCTGGGACAGTATTTGTCCATTATTCACAAGATATTTCAGGTGTTAATGATGAATATTTCAGTAGCGTGGGGGGTTTTGTGGGTTTTTTTGGTATATCAAAAGTTTCCTGGAAAGTTCTCTTGACAAATTTTACATACTTTGTCATATACAATGTATACTAAATGTACCTTAAGAAAAAACTTCGAAATACACACATTTTCAAAAAAAAAATCACAAAATTAATTTTTAAAAAAATCTTTTCAAAATTCTTTTCAATTACAAGGGAACTGCTTGTTGCACTTCAGAAGTCACAATCTCCATAGTCAGGTGGGATGCTGTAACAGCTTGAAATGAGCTTCTCAGACTTGAGGAGACGGAAGAGCATTTTTTAAGAATAGTGGAAAACACAAAAAGAAGAAATCCAGCAGAAGAAGGCATTTCAACTTAAAAAAACCCTGTGTGTAACTGTTTTTATCTGTTACCAATACTGAATTAAATCAATGAGGATGTGTTAAAACACTGCAGAGGGGGAACAGCAGATAACTGGATGGACCAAAATGGTAAAAGGTAGCTACATTTGCATATAAAACTGGTGCCACTTTTTAAAGCCTGATTTTTAGGTTGCACGGAATGAGAGCCCTGCAGACACAGGTCCTGCATGTCCTGGCTGCTCTCTGCACCATTCCCAGGGTGAGCCAGCCCTGCACACCAAGAATCCACGAGATCCAGGAGTTCACGGCATTGTTACATTTTCAATTTCTGTCCAAGTGGAAGTATGTGATACCATACCCTCCAGATTTCCAAAGCCATTACATTAAATCAAATCCCACAAAGGCAGATTAAATATAAATAACAAAGTTTTTTATCACAACTGTGAAGGAGGGCAAAAGAGTCTTGAAATACTTTTGGTTTCAGTTGTACAACCTGTCACTCAAAACTGTGAGGGGAAATCTTATGCAAGGACAGTATTGCACACAAGTCTGCCCACAAAATCTGGCAGGACAAAGGGAAGAGAACACCTTTCAACTACAAAATGCTATGGAAAGATGTAAACCCCTTCCACAAATCCATGGCCCTGCTTAGCAGCAGCATTGGTGACCCCCACATCAGAATTCTTAGTGGATTCCTCTGTTCCTTGAAGAATTCAGCAAATTTTGCTCCAGTAAGATCCTCTTACCCCCATAAGAAAATTAGGACCTCATTTTATCTAATTTATCATTTATTTCTTAATTTTCAGGCCAGCTGCTGCAGCCTCATGGCAGAGTCTCCACGGTCCTCTCAGTGCTGTCTGACAGCTCAGCTTTGGGCACTGGTGCCATAACCCAGCGAGACCTGCTGGACTGAGATGTCAAGGGGACAAACAGCCAACATGCACCTCGACAGACTCCTACATGGGGCACTCTGAAGCACATTTCCTCTTTCAGACTCTTCTGCTGCTGAGGGGAACAACTTGCTCCTGCTGGGAAACTCCTCTGGAGCAGGAAGGACCCCCTGACACCCTCAAGGCATTGGCTCGGGGTGTCCTGTAAACTCTGCAGCACTGCTTTCACCTCCTCACCAAAACTCTAATTAGATCTGTTCTGAAGTTGTCATCCATGGGGATCTAGAAAAGATACAATAATTGGGAAAAAGAAAGAGAAAAAATTGACAGAACAAAGATCATGGAAAACAGGTGTTCAGCGATGGAGCTCCACATTACGATCACTAGGGTTGATCCCTGAGCAATCCTGTGACCGAGCGCAGATCAAACAAAGAAACATAAGCATGAAGTAATTATGGACAGAATTTTTCTGAGAGAAATATTTCAGGAAGTTGTGGATTTGGGGAATTTATTTTTTCAGCAATCCCATTATCAGGAAGCCTTACACAACAGATACTGTGCAATGCATTATATCCCATAATAAAAACTGCAAAATCTTTTTTTATTTTTAGGGAAGACACTACCTGCTCTGCAAAGAAATCTGCAGGAATGACAGATTGTGGAGTGCTGAATCTATCCAGTCAGAAGCCCCTTCAGGATGAGATTTGAAAGGAGCTTCAGGGAATTAATCAGTAATATCAGCAGATGCTTAGGAAGGAGCACAGAAACAGCAATCCGACACACCTAAGTGCTAACATCTCTTTCCTGGGAGTTTTGGACCAGGAAACCCACAGCAGTGCTGCAGATAAAAAGCCCAGCTTAAAATTTCATGAAGGATTTTTAGGAGATAGGAAGAGTCTACACACCTGACATCCTGATCAGCCTGCTCAAGGTGTTTTCTGTAGTGACTGTTGCAAATAGCAGAGGAGAAACATGCAAAACAAGACAACTGCTGAGCTAATTCCTCCTTTTGCTTTGCCTCTCACAGCTGGGGAACAGCCACATACAAGGAGCTACAGCCCTGAGACTGCACTCCATCCTCCCTCCCTCCTGGCAGATTTCCTTGGGTCTTCATCCAGTTGCTGCCCTTTCCTTCCCCACCCCCTGGGCCCCCATGGCTTTCTCTGCTGCCTCCCAGGGCCCCTGACCTGCTGGGCTAGTCCTGAACTCAGGCCCTGCCTCTGCTGCAGCTTCTTCATGAGTTGTGGTTTCCCCCAGGGACAACTGACCCACTTACAAACCGAGCTCTCAACAGGCAAAAGTGAACCCACTTCCTTTACAGACAAGCTTCTAGGGGGCCTGACAGCAGACCTGGGGTGTGCACAGCACACATTTGTCAGCAAATACAGCACTGAATACGTGCTCGGTTCCCATTTCCGGGATGTTTCCCTGGTGGGCAGGTAAGATGCCCCATTGGCACCAAGCACTGATAATAGACTGTAGGATATTAAACATGAACAACTGAGAAATTTATGAGATTTAAACCCGAGGATTGAAATGCTACTGGTTTGTTCTGGATGCTTGGTAGGCATGACAACTTGTTTTATGATTAATTCTAACAATAACTTACTTTTAGGATTCTCTGACATAAAAGTTTTGGCTGCTACAATATTAAATAGGAGATAAATCCAGGGAAATGTATCGGTTACTAAATCTTTTTTTAAAGTCATCTTCATAATATTGCTAGATTAAGTTCTCAATTTAGAAAGCACTAATGCATTGGGAAATTTCATCATTTTTGTCAGGCCAGAGCAAGAGAAATTTATGATTCTTAGAACCACTTTTTGATAACCATGTACGGCATTTTTGGACTGAAATTTTCCAGGTGAAACACATTAAGGACAAAATCTTACAGCTGCTTCACCATATGAACAAAATTCCAAAAGGGAATTAGCTGCGGCCATCACAACTCAGGACCTTCTTCATCAAGGACAACTCTTGCGTAGTTGTGCCCATGCTCTCGGATGTCTCACCTGGAAAATTCAAAGCTGACACACAGTTTGTACCTTCCCTAGAGACTTACTGCCCAAACCATAGAGAAATTAGGCAAATTATATGCTAGGCAGCAGTAAATGGGGGAACTTCAGTCCCAAACCAGATCACAGAGATTCCTCTAGGCACTGGCTTACTTGTTTTCACCTTTCTGCTAAAGATTTTCCCTGGATACATTATCTTTAGAACTCCCAAGCACAGCAATGCCTTTCCTCCCTTTGCATGCTGACACCTGGAATTCAGTGTTCAAATTAAAAAAGTGGGAGAAAACACCCCATATTGAATACAAGAACAGAAGCAAAGATTACTGCCTGGAAACACTACACACAAACAGCAACCAAACGTAAGTCTGCATCCCTGGAGGCAAAATTCATACATAGTTGTTTAAGGCAGATCCTGGGTGGCAGGATTCAGGCTGGAGCAAAATACTCAACAGCTTTGACAGGCATTCTCAAGCTGAAGAGACTGGACATTGCTACTTGTAGGTGCCCCAGTTCCCCTGTTGTCTGCAACTTAGGAACTGCCATGGAAACTTGGGAAGCAGAGCCCAAGGATGGGCGTGAACTCCCACCCTGCACAGAGGCAGCAACGGGCAGTGAGTGGCAGAGCTGACAATTGGCTTTAGATGTTTTAAAGCACACCAGGAGACTTTCCAGGGGATATCCATTGCAAACCAAGGCAAGAGGCCCCACACAGGGCACAGGTAACAGGGAGAACTTTGTCAGATCTGCTGTTTAGGACTGCTGGCCAGCACTGAACAATCCAAAAACATTACACAGCTTAACAAAAGAGGTGGTTATGAAAAACACTGAATCTTACAACAGTTTAGATGGTAATGATACACATCTATCTGGGATGCTATTTCCTGCTCTACGCAGATAATAGAGCAAAGAGAGAGAACTGGGGAAAAAAAAGAAAGAAAAATTAATAGCTCAAAGCAATTTCTTGTTCAGAGAAGGGAAGTGCAGAGGAAGATTTACTAGGAGAAATTACTGAGGCAAAAGCACCGTGATGATTGAGGAAACAGAAATGAAATAGGTAAGGAATTGTTTCCTATATACATTTTCTTATCTATATTTCTTATGTAAAAATAAACAATGCTGTTCAAACTTAACATTTGTATTTCTTAATACATACGAGGGATCAGTTGATTTATTGTGACAAAGTAGTTAACCAGAGCTTAAGGAAAATGAAGTTTCTGCCTTTAGACTGCAATCAGAGATGACTGAAGTCTGAACTACTGACCAAACCACGAGGTCTTTAAATAGCTTTTGCTGCTAAATACAGGCTCCAAAGGATCTGGAAGTTCAAAAGAGTACAGACGAGCCTAGTTTGCCATAAGGGGAGAGTGCAATCAAGCTGTTGCTACCTCAAGTTCTGAATAGCCTTCCCCTTCTTCCCAATTTAAATTGGAAATGCAATGTGTATTAAAATAAAGAAGCATGTTAATTTGATTTCAGTGCAACTACTGAACTAGGATACTTGTGATCTATTCTGGGAAGAGATTTAAAAAAAATTTATTTGAAAACAGCAATTGCTAACTAAGTGCTTCCTGCTGGCATCCCCGGGAGGCTTCAGTTTCCTGCATTGCACATTTGTACCTGTCTGTGCTGTGGCTCCTGCTGTGCCACCAGCTCTCAGAGCACAGCAAGAAATGGCCACATCACCTGCAGAAAGGCTGTGCTCTGACAGTGTTTGGAGAAGCACTGAAGCCTATGACCAAAATAAAATGGACCCCCTTGGAAAGAGAGAACAGTAATTGTATGTGAGAACCTGTATGAAACGTACGGTCAGTACAGCAAGCCATTACTTGTGCATTTAAACCTTCTACTGCCCTGAGTGAGCACGAATGGAACAGATCATGCCACAACTTTAAGCAAAGTCTGATACTTCAGATGAAACAAAATTCCACTTCTTTTGTATCCCAATGCCTTCCCAATGTCCAAAGACAAACTACTTGGAGAAATTAATAACGTTTGTGTGCTAATGGAGGGTCAGCTCTGATTTAACTTGTAGAGCCATGCTATGAAACCACCCACTGAAAGTCTTCCGTTCTGAAATCCTCTTCACCTGGCATTTGGCTACAACATTCCAGTGAGTGAACAGCAAACTCAGTGTTATACTGCTCAAGGTTTTCTAAGGAATGTGAGTGGGATGAGCTGCCAGTACAAAAGAACACACAAGGATAATAAATTCCTCTTCTTTATCTAGTGCTCAAAGGAGGGCAATGAGGATGGGGAAGGGCCTGGAGGGGAAGCATGTGAGGACACTGAGGGCACTTGAGGTGTTCAGCTGGAGAAGAGGAGATTGAGGGGAGAGCCTCATTGCAGGAACAACTTCCTGGGCAGGGGCAGAGGAGGGGCAGGCACTGATCTCTGCTCTGTGGGGACCAGGCACAGCACCCAGGGAATGGCTGGAGTTGTGTCAGGGCAGGGTCAAGTCGGATCTCAGCAAAAGGCTCTTCCCCCAGAGGGTGGTGGGCACTGACCAGGCTCCCCAGGGCAGTGGGCACAGCCCCAAGGCTGCCAGAGCTGCAGGAGGGTTTGGATGATGCTCTGGGGCACAGGGGGTGACTCTTGGGGACAGTCCTGGGCAGGGCCAGGAGTTGGACTCAATGATCCTGCTGGGTCCCTTCCAGCTCAGCACTTTCTGTGGTTTTGTGACACCAGAGCTGTTCAAGCCAGCGCTGCTTCACTGCCAAGTGCAGACCCCAATATCTGGAGTCCAAACCTGTTAATTGCCTTTTGTTTGAGCCACAAACACATTTCAGATGACAGAAGTAAGCATATCCTTCTGGGGCCTCAGCAGTTTACTTGCTCATTGCGGTTTATTCCTGGACATTTGGAGTGTTTGTAAGGACAAGTTTATTAAAAGAACCCCTTTCACACCAGATTAGATTCAATGATACCCTGCAGTGTCTGGAGCAGAGCTGATTTTTTGGCAGTCAGCAAGCACAGAGATGTCAAGTGGTCACAGGATGTGACATCAAGCCATGACACAAGGAGGAAAACAGGACTGGCAGTGCAGGGACAGCCACAGTCTGCGGGGTCAGTAACACCTCAGTGATAGCAAAAGCATGCTCATGATTCCTTGAGAGCATACACATTTCTATCAGCAAATAAAAAATCCCAGAAACCCAATTCCAAGCATAAAGTGTGTAAAATCCTCGCTATTCACTGAACAGTAGTTTATGACCTTATATGCAGATTGTGTGTTCATCCATTTTTAATGCAGCACAGTCACCTTTGCACTCTTTCTGTGTCCCACTGAGTGCCAGGGGGCACTTTGTTCTAGTCCTGGTAAACGTCAATTAGTTAAAATTAGACTTTTTATGGGTGTTTTTTTATGACTGCCTCCATTTTCTTCTGGATTTTGTCTGTGATTTTGTTTTTTAAGGAACGGGTGAACTTTATTCTTGCTATGACTTCTCATGTAGATGAGGACAGATTAATAACATGGTCTAGACTTCACACTCACATATCATAACAGGGTAGTTAATCAGCAGGGTTCCTTTACCAGAAAGCAGAGATTTCACAGACATAACAAAAACTACTGTTGCCTTAAGCATTGACTTCTAACAGCTGTTTTTTCTCAGATACCAGACAACTGGAGACATAGCATATAAATGCAGCAGAATAAAACCCCAAAGATCAAGAACATTTGTACAGATTGGTTGAGAGCGACCAATATTTTAGACTTTAGACTTTTTACATTCCTGCAGGGTCCTTTTCTCAGAGTGCAAACACTTCCTTTTTCTCTTCCCAGTGTGTCCAGATCATCTTCCCCTGGTTCTCAGCTCCTCCACCTTCCTCACAACAGCACCTTAACCACACCAGCAAATCAATGAGCCAACTGTGTTTCCACCTACTGCTCAAAGCATAACATTGGAAGGGACTTTTTCAGTGCTATGCAAAGACTCCCTTTATCAAAAACTAAAAACTGCACAACTGTTGCTCCAAAAGCAGTGAAAGTTCCTAAACAACATAGTTACCTACCTCATTAACCAAACATTTAACTAAGAATAACAGCACCTGTGCTAAGCTGCTCACACAATGCCTTTCAGGTTTTAAGGACAAAACAGTGCATATATAATGGGCCTTAACTTTAGCCTGAGGATTTTTATTCTGTGTGTTTGCACACCCACACCTTTCCCTTGAAGCCTCTCTAAGTTATTATTTGGTCTCAGGTCTGCACATATCAGATGTGTGTCAGAAGACAGCAAAAAATACTACTCCCTTCTGTCCTGTGCCACTGTTCTGCAGTGTAACATGCACTATATCCCCTTTATTGCCCCTGCAGTGCTTTCCCATCACCATAGCAGGCCAGGCTTTTCAAACCTAGCATAGAGCTTTTAATGAGTCTTCTTTGTGATTAGACATTAGCCAAAATTCTGCCTATTTTCATAAAGAGCCAGTCTTTTGTTACACCTTGAATGTCTAAGCATTTTCCAAATCCTGATGGATACAAGTGTGTCTGAAAGTCCCTGGAGAAGAATAAAGCCAACCATTCAAACACTTGAAAACATTCATCAATCTGGAATGATGCCAAAAACCTTGGCTAATAAAAAAACACTCAGAGATCTGTTTTTATCTTTGAGTAGAAGGTATTTGTTATTTCACGGTACCAGGAGCGAGGCAAATAGCTTTGCTAAAACTCGCTCACTTTTCAGAACAAAACTTACATATTTATACACTTTAATAAACAGGAAACTATGAGGAGACAGCCTCTTTTCTTCGCGTCATTTTACACTTCTGATTACATCAGTCTCTCTGTTGGAGAATGTGCAGTAAGGAACTCTGGTGGTCTTTCCCATTTCTTCCTCACTTCGGGGGTCTCGCAAAGTAATCTTCATCACTGTAAACTTTCGACCTTATGTCTCGATGCATGCCTTGTTCACTTGTTCTTTTACTATTTTGCTGATTAGACAATTCCATGGGCAAGGCATCCTGTTATTCACTTTCTGCTATATTCTGATTGGTTACAAAGATTCTATAGTGAATAGAGTTAGTAATATATAGATATCCTTTTTCCTCTAGTTTGGGTGACTAAAAGCACTCTCTAATTTACGTGACCAAAAGCACCTTGGCAGACATCCTGTTATATGTTAGACAATTCATAAATTCTAATATAGGAATGGATTTCTTATATCAAGTATGTAAGGGAACTAATAATTCATATATTCTGATACATAAATGGCTTTCTTATATCAGGGAGCTGAATCCTCCTAAAAAGAAATCAGTGTGGAAATACCCATTTCCATAGCTGAAAGTTGCTCCTGACGTCATCTCAGCCATCCCCAAATCTCCCAAAGTTCTGGTATTAATAGCACAACACTTTAATATGCTAATCATGGCTATACATATGTATGCCTGCCTCAGTTCTGGAGCAGGAGGCAGGCAGCCCACCCTTCCCTGAGTGCATCAGCTGTGCAAGGAAATGCATCTAGACTATCTGATCACAGCCTGGATGTGTGGGTGCATTTCCAAGCACAAGGCAGTTCTAAAGCAGTCAAATCTGGATGCCTTAAACACAAACCAACACCATGCTTTTGAACTGTCAACTGATTCAGATGCAGCTGCTGAAAATTTAATATTATAGGCAAGCTGTAGCACAAAGTGGCTTGAGACCACTGGGCCTGAATTATTTGAAGCAGACCAAGTGAATAATAGAAGAGGTTTCATATGGTTACACCAGTTCAGCAGAGATCAAATGCCTGTAAATTTATCCCAATTTGCTCAAAGGGTGAGTTTCCTACCTGCCTGCTGGTGGAGACTGACCAAGAGAATGGACTCCCTCACTCCAGAAATCTCTCCTGCAGCTACTCATTTTCATCTCTGCCTTATTAAAACCGCTCCAGTTCTGACTGTGAAAAAAGAGAAAATCATTAACACTGCTTAGAATTTAGATAGAGCAATAGTTTAAAGGAAAAAGAAAACAAAAACAAAACCACAACAAAACTCCCACAAACCTCAAATATCCTGTTCCACCTCAGGGGCCTGAACTTACAACTGGTAGCAGTTTCTGTGTTTCCACACCCAGGGAGCAGGTGGAAGTTCTAAAACAGCCTCTCCTTCAGCACTCCACCAGAGCTGACACTTGGCAGAGCTCTGCTGGACAAATCCGAAGCCTCAATAGACTGAACGGCAGAGGTACAGAGTTCTTTCGGGCCTGACAAATGTCTGTAGGAATTATGGCACTAGTTCCTCCAATCCATTTACATCACAGACATCTGCTTAGTTGGAGACTTGTGGCTTGATGAATCCGCTTATTGTTTCAAATGCATTCAAAAATCGGATAATTGACTTTTACATTCTAACTATTCACCAGTTTGACATTACTATGCATTTTAATTAACGTGAATACTCAAAGCTTGGGATTGAAGGGAGAGATAAGTCATATTAAAGTCAATAACTGTCATCTTTCAGTTCAAATTCAGAAACAGAACAAAACTAGACGTGTCTATCAAACCTGACATTTCAACAATACTAGTTAAAGGGGACAGTACCAATTCAGTATTGTCAAAGATGCTTTCACTCAGTTGAATAGCAGTGTTCAGTTAGGTCAAGCACAGCACTGGTACACATCAACTAACCATGTTAAACTTCTCTTTATGTGGTCAACAAACAAGCCCAAGTCCCCCCAGTTACCAGTTATTCAGGGCTGAAGTCATGCAGGGTTGTAGCTTGGCCAGACGTAGCCCTTGTGCGTGTTATCGCCCACACCAGGGTTCTCCTCTTCCAGGCAGCGGGGTTAGCTCTGAGCTGCCACATTTAAATTAAAAACAATACAAACCCAAACCCCATCACAGCTACCAACACCCCACCCTACACTGGCAGGGCAGGAAGAAAGGCTGACTGTTTGCTTCAGGCACAGGATGTTTACATCTCATCCTGAGGATGTCCTGAGTCACTTTTCCTTTGGTGAAATCCAAGTATATCCTTTAGGAAAGTCTTCAGCTTTTACTCATTGGCAGTGTAATTGCGCTCTGGATAGTTTTATTGCTCTCAATAATGGTTGACAAGCACACATCCACCTCCGACTTACTAACTTTGCCTCCACTTCATGCTCTGCAACAAAGAATATCTAAAGATAACTTGATAACCATGCCAATAAAACATCACAGGAGAAAGATTCATATGCCCTCATTTACAGTTCATTATTTAAAGTGTGAAAATATAATTCTTAAAATATACATTTTAAATAGAAAAATCAAGAACTTCTATTTTGTTAAGAGTATGTTGTGCTATCATTGATTTCTCCTGGAAATATAATATATTGGAGGTAAATTATAAAGCCAAGGAAAGAGAAACATCCAGTGGTGGCTGTACAACATTTTCCATGTAAACACTATTGTATCTAATAAATTCAGATATAAATTAGCTGTTATTAAAAAATGTAAATGAATGAATAGAATTAAACATCAAACATGGACTGAACGCAACAGGGAGAAAAGGGGATCGAGGTGGTTTCTTTTAGATTAGATCTGCAACTCTGGAATGATATTGAAGAACAATTCTGTCCAATTCACTCTGTAACAAGTGGCCATCTACCACGCCCAAAGTGCCAGCCTTCCCTGCCCCCAGAGAGCTGTGACCACAGAGCTCCAGCATTCACCCCAGGAGCTGCACATCCACACAGGATTGCCTGGTCGGTGCACTCTCACATCACTAAACTGAAAGAGCTCACCACTTCAGTAAGCCATTTTGATGCTGGACCTATTTAAAATTATTTTGAAAATTAAAGTGATGTATAAAGCTGAAGTTATTATATAAAAAATAATATATTAAGGTTATTTATAAAAATAACTAATGCTCAAGTTATTCTAAAAATAAATAACCCTCAAACATACCAAAATTGAATTGTCTCATGAGAAACACAGGGGTGCAGGCCAAGAGGGGTTTATGAAGCAGGAGCAATATCCCAACCCATGGACAGCCACTGACCATGTGCCTGCTCCACCAGGTCAGTAAGTGCTCTTCCCTTCCCTTGGACCTTCTCGCTGCAAATAAGTTGCACCACCACCCAAGCCCAGGGTGCTTCAGCCCGGCCATGGTGCTGTGATTGTGACAGCAGCTCACACTGTGCATTATATTCTCCTCTAATCACTGTTTCTCCATGGTAAGAAATGAGGTGTGTTTTACCATTAAGAAACGGTAACCAGGAAAAAGAGATCCCTGCCTCAGAGAAAGCACGTGGAAGGGCCCCAGGAATATTTTCCAACCTTTTCTCTTGCAATAAAGATTTATTATCCAGTGACATAATCGTAATGCTGTAACTTTCAATATCCCTGACCTTTTAATGTTCTCTACTTTCTGCTCTAAACTCCAGGGTTGCTGTCCCTGAGCTCAGGGACTTTCTGAGCATTTTCAGCCTTGCTATTATCCATTCTGGTCCCAACTTTGCTCAATAGGAGTGCGAGTCACTTGTGGGCAGAGGTTGGCCGAGAGCAAGATAAAACATGCTCTCCAAGGCTAACTGATTATGGGGGGAAGATACTGTTAATGAGTCTCTGACTCTCTGGGCATGGGGTGTGCTTTAAACATGTTTCCTTCAAATGCCTAAATCATCACAGCACCAGTTGAACACAGACTGCAGTGGTGAATGCTGCAGAACACCCTTGGCAGAGAGGTCTGGGAGTAAAGACATGAGATTTTGTATAGCAGCTATAAACCCCCTTGGATTTGTATTTCCCAGCTGAAGGGAAGTTTGGTAACAGCCTCATCATATCCTAACACAAACATCATGCAACCTTAGCAGGGAAATAACTTAAAATATAACATGGAAAGCAAATCCTGGCAGTGGAAAACAGGTGAGTTTTTTTTCTTCTAGTCAAACAAACAATGACAAATAACCCACATTTATAAGCATTTCTTAAAATCTTTTTCGGGTAACAGCCCTGTGCATTCTGGAGTACTGCCAATGGAGTTATTCCACCACATTCTTGCAGTCAGTCGATTCAAATCTAAAATGTCTCTTGCAGTCCAGATGGAACCTCACCACCAAGTGACAGCAAAATCTGGGAGTAAAGAGGTTGTCATTGCTGCTTACATCAAGGCCAGGCATAAGGTTAGCAGTTTGCTCACTTCCCAATTAATTTCTTCATAGCCACAGGCTGTCAGCTGCTCTTTGCTTCTTCCTGAAGGAAGACACTCGCTCTCATGGCAGTAACTCTGTTCACCCCAAAGCCTCATGTCAGACACAGGTACAGCAGAGCTGCCAGGGCTGCAAATCCTCTGCCTTCACCCAAGGCTGAAGGAAGAGCTTTCCTCCCAAACCAAGATACAATTCCCTTTTCTCCAGCTGTTACACACACATTCATTGGGTACTTGGGCTTACCAGGTGTGCACGTCACCAGCTGGATTAAGTGCCAGCTCAGCCTCTGCTACTTTAGTAAATGCCTCACACTCAGGCCAAAATCAATATTTTTTTTGCCATTTAGAAGAATCTAGTCACCTTTTTTTCAGCTATATATTTTGTTTACTTAAATGCTACACCAGAAGCTTACAATTCCTGTAGACCAAATGAAGCTGAAAATTAGTAACCTATTAATACTCACACGGCTGTGGTGGTGTCTCCTCAGGAAAGACCATTAGTTAAAACCCTGGTTGTGCTGAGTGAAGAAAGTTAGGAAGAAATCTTTCCCCGTGAGGGTGGACAGGCCCTGCCACAGGTTGCCCAGAGAAGCTGTGGCTGCCCCTGGATCCCTGGAAGTGTCCAAGGCCAGGTTGGATGGGGCTTAGAGCAACCTGGGCTGGTGGAAGGTGTCCCAGCCCATGGCAGGGTTTGGCACTGGTTGGGCTTTAGGGTCCTTTCCACCCCAAAACATTCTGTGACTCTTTGATTTGATGAAATGTAATCCAAAATCACCAGTGGAAATTGAACACTAAATTTCCATGTAAGGGTCTACTAACACTAGTTGGTAGTCTTCATTTCTGTATGCCTTAAATAATAAGTATAGCAGACCACTACCCTCCAATATTGCCTTAAAATATCCTCTACAGCCTTGCATGTTATTGAGACAGACCCTGAAGAGCCACAGGATGCCCAACCACAGACAGTCACTTTCTGTCACGCTGTTTTTTACTGCTTTGTTTGTATCTCTCTATAATGCAACTCTAAAGACAGCTAGCTAAATTGACCACCCCAACAGTGCAGATAACTTGTGGAAATGCAACATATTGCCTTCCTCTAAATTAGAATGCTTTTTAAAATTAATTGGGTTGTAATAGTGACACTGTGCAGTGAGTCATTGAGTGAAAATTGCAGTTACACAGAGACTGCCATCACTACATAATTAGTGCACTCCCAGCTCCTACTCCAGGCATGAATCTCCCGGCCCTGCGACCGCCGGGGTCAGGCAGCTGAAGCAGCCTCGAGAAACCCAGGCAGCCCTTCTCTGCCAGCTCGTTTCTGGGACAAAAAGGCACTTTCCTGAGGAAACATAGAGAAAGGGTGGGATGGAGGGCAACCAAGAAGCAACTTGCCACCCTGCCTGGGATTGCTGCCTGTCGTTCCTCCCTCCCAGCTGTCCATGTAACTGCTCTGCCTATACAGCACCAGGCTTAGCATTGAGCTTGTTTCCTTTAGCTTTGGCTCTTCACGCCTTCCCTGTGCCATTCTAAATGTCATTTCTTAGTGTGAAATATCATTTGTCCCAAAAAAGTTTAAAGTGCCAAATGAGGGTGAAATCACATCATTTAATGTTAGTTAACATCATCAGTTAACATGTTTTTGTTTTAACAAAACACGTTAACTCCAATAGCCTACACAGAACTTTCACTGCATCTAGCTCAAAATGCCCCAGTTCCGGGTGGCATGTGGATATTTTAGCAAAGCGGGTGTTTGTTGGTACTGATCTGGAAGTTATTTTTAAGATGCCTGAACTCCCTGGTCTACATAATTGCACATAAAGCATTAAAGGAACTGTCTCTCATCACACCAAAATCTATGAGCATTCCTCAGAATTCACTTTCAAATGACCAGTGTTTTCCACAGAAGCAGCATATGGTGCTGGAAGGCTCCTGTCAGCACAACCCAGGCTCTGATGGACGTATCAGAGCCCCACCAAGATCAAACCATTCGATTAACTTATTATTATTATGAAATTTATTTGTGTATTTTCAAAGAGCAGTTTGGTTGTTATTTCACTTTCTTTCCTGCCTGTGCCAGACCAAAACTCTGCCAGTCTCTCAAATAAAATAGTAAAGGAAAAAAACAAAACAAACACAAAACAAACAAACAAACAAAACCCCAAACCAAAACAAAAAAACCCACCACAGATTTTATCATCTTCAAGCCAGGGAAAAACAAAGTGGAGTGATTTTCATGGGAAGAAAAGCTAATGCATTTTAGCGCATATACAGCACTTTCTTAATGCCAAAAATACAATACCTCAGCTCACTGACCCATTTACTAAGAGTGGTATGAAATTAAACATAAGTACAAAAATACCCTCATTCCCAAAGCACATTTTTTTTCCAGGTTGACACAGCAGATTAAGCACAAATTCACTTACTCTATTATTCTATCAATACAGCAATTATTACACACAGCAGGAATTTAATCACTCTCCTCACGCACTCAGGCTTGTTGGGTCAACTTCCACAGCAGCTACACAGCAGCAAGGTGCTGTCACCTCCTCCCACAGCCTGGCCCGTCCAGCGGCAGCCAAGGCAAGCAGGAGAATTCTGGCCGTTTTATAAAGTCCAGCAAAAGGGAATTTCATTGTGGACAAATGCACCCCTACATTTGTGTGGCAAACTGTGCTCTGCCACCCCAGAAAGGAAATCTGGAAATGAACTCATGGCCTAAGAATGAGAGTGTTACTCACTTCTTTTCATTTTTTAAAGGAATCTGTTCAGTAAACTGTAAGAGTAATTAAAATGCCAGATTACTGTTGAAAATATGCACCTTAAATAGCTAAATAATTAGTGTTCTGATCTCATTTTCAGAGCAGATTTGTTTCCAGAGTTTGCTACTGAAGCTGTTGGATGCAACTCTTCAGCACCAGAAAAAAATTAGGAATTTTGTATCTGTTTTTATGGAGAAAAAGTCACTCGCCTTTAAAACCACTGGATGGCTCATGTGTTGAACCATATGCCAGTGTGCCTCCTTTTCATCTCCAAGACCCCCAACTCCCCAAACAATCAGAAAAGTTTCAGTGTTTCTAAATGAGTGTTTCTAAATTTCTTATGTAGTCAATAATAATAATTTAAAAAAAAAATTAAAAAATGGATTATCAACTTCTAACAGGATAAATCTTTCATTAAATGAAAATAAATTATATCATGAGAGTGACAAACAGGATAATTTGTACCTAAAGTATTTATCTACACTAAATCATTTCTGTTTATCATCACAAAAAAAATAAAATCCAATAGCTGATGACTATAGAAACTCAGCTCAGGACTGGGGGGTATGGCACAAGCTTTCTCACAGGGAAAAGACCAGAAGCACAAATAGACTATCATAAGGCTTTAAATAGAAAAACTAGAGCTTTTGCTGGTGTAAATTCTTGACTCCAGTGAAGAGCTTCAACAGCTGCGCAGCAGATTCAGGGTAATGAAATTCTGCCAAGTGAGCCCCACTGAAATGCTCACCAATAAATGCAGATTTAGCAAATCACAGCTGAAGAATTGCTGTTTTTGACAAAGGGATGTTATCAACAGTGATTCCACTGATGCTTGATCTTGAACAGACACCTCTGCAATAAGTGCATGTCAATGCTTTTATTTGCTACTCTTGCTGAATGTTATTTTCCCCACTGTGCATGTCTTGGGTTTGGTTTTGCTCAAGCACAGACCTTGGGAGTCTCTGGTAGCCCAAAACACTGCTCTGCTTGGCTTTGCTATAAGGACACCAGCATCTCTCATCTTATTTGCTTGGAATCTTCTGCAGTCCTCCCTGTTTCTCTGGAAACAGTATTCTCATTTCCCCTTTTGATCCTACAGGTACAATTGGAATGGTGACACAGTCGTACACTGAAAGCATCCCCACAGCCTGAGAGGAACTGCCTGCAAACAGCAGCCACTCTGCAAGAGCTGAGCAGCACCTCACTCTGCTTTCCAATTAACTAAGGCTGCTCCAGAGAGTCAGTTCATTGATTGTAGATATCCTTTCAGAAGGAGCTTTCGAGGCTATATTGCATTTCATAGTAATGACTAGAAAATTTTAAGGTGCCTATCCGGTAAAAATACACATATATATATACATACACATGAATATGAAAATCTTCCTAAATGTATTACCATAGCTCCTGTTTATAGAACAGGAGCCACGTGCTCTCTAAAAGGTAAAATAATGAAAATCCATGTGCAAATCAAGTCTGGTACCTCTTTACACAACTCTGAAAGGTCCATTGTTAGTGTATCAATCATCCACCTGTAAACACTTAAAAATACAGATACATAATCAGTAATGACTTGTGAGAATGCTGAGGTAACTCTCCTGAGTTCATCCCTCTGTAACTAGGCCCTGGGGCCCTGGTAATCACCAGGAGAGGCAGAGAGCAAATTTAAGAGCTTTCATCTTGGAGCTGATTTATACTCTTTCACTTACATACAGTTCCTGCATAGGTCTGCAGCACCCTGTGCTGGAATGCATTTCTCTGGGATTCAAAGCAGGTAATCCCACCATCTCTGTGCAAGCCTTCTAAAAAAGGATCAAAGAGCAGAGGACACTTGACATATTTTATCTTCCTTGTTTCCCTGAAAGGTTCCCCTGAGATCATACTCATACATTTCTTCCACTACCCAGGGAGCATTTTGAGGGGAGGAAAAAAAAAATCCTACTGCACAGTAATTTATAATAAATCACTTGTGAGCCCATCAACTTAATCTTCATTACAATCTATTGCTACAAAGATTTCTATAGTATGACAGAAGGCTTACTGCACATAAAGATTTGCCCGAGGGCTGAATGTAATCAGAGGGGACAGAATGAAAATACAACTGGCTTGTTAGTACTGCTATATAAAAACATATGAGGAACTCTTAATAATGGTGAACCCATGGGAAAAGAGGGATTTTTCTTACTAGCTTTTCCCAGGACGGCAAGACCTTGCAACATTTAATGCATTTTTCACAGTGAATTCTTTCTTGTAGTAAACTGCAGGAGCCAATATGCAGTTAACAAAATTAATTAATGAGCAAAAGCAGCCCTGGGCAGTTGGGATCTCCTGCCCCACCAAAAGACCGCACCTAACTGTGCCCCATCAGGGATCTTTATACAGTTTCCCTTCTGGGTTTTGCAACTGGCTGTGATCTTTCTGCGCCTGCGTCCGCTTGTTGCTAGGTGGTCATCTTCTACTTTCTGGTGGTCACGGGGCTGAAGGCTCATCCTCTTCTTCAGATAATGGCTCTNAATACACATATATATATACATACACATGAATATGAAAATCTTCCTAAATGTATTACCATAGCTCCTGTTTATAGAACAGGAGCCACGTGCTCTCTAAAAGGTAAAATAATGAAAATCCATGTGCAAATCAAGTCTGGTACCTCTTTACACAACTCTGAAAGGTCCATTGTTAGTGTATCAATCATCCACCTGTAAACACTTAAAAATACAGATACATAATCAGTAATGACTTGTGAGAATGCTGAGGTAACTCTCCTGAGTTCATCCCTCTGTAACTAGGCCCTGGGGCCCTGGTAATCACCAGGAGAGGCAGAGAGCAAATTTAAGAGCTTTCATCTTGGAGCTGATTTATACTCTTTCACTTACATACAGTTCCTGCATAGGTCTGCAGCACCCTGTGCTGGAATGCATTTCTCTGGGATTCAAAGCAGGTAATCCCACCATCTCTGTGCAAGCCTTCTAAAAAAGGATCAAAGAGCAGAGGACACTTGACATATTTTATCTTCCTTGTTTCCCTGAAAGGTTCCCCTGAGATCATACTCATATATTTCTTCCACTACCCAGGGAGCATTTTGAGGGGAGGAAAAAAAAAATCCTACTGCACAGTAATTTATAATAAATCACTTGTGAGCCCATCAACTTAATCTTCATTACAATCTATTGCTACAAAGATTTCTATAGTATGACAGAAGGCTTACTGCACATAAAGATTTGCCCGAGGGCTGAATGTAATCAGAGGGGACAGAATGAAAATACAACTGGCTTGTTAGTACTGCTATATAAAAACATATGAGGAACTCTTAATAATGGTGAACCCATGGGAAAAGAGGGATTTTTCTTACTAGCTTTTCCCAGGACGGCAAGACCTTGCAACATTTAATGCATTTTTCACAGTGAATTCTTTCTTGTAGTAAACTGCAGGAGCCAATATGCAGTTAACAAAATTAATTAATGAGCAAAAGCAGCCCTGGGCAGTTGGGATCTCCTGCCCCACCAAAAGACCGCACCTAACTGTGCCCCATCAGGGATCTTTATACAGTTTCCCTTCTGGGTTTTGCAACTGGCTGTGATCTTTCTGCGCCTGCGTCCGCTTGTTGCTAGGTGGTCATCTTCTACTTTCTGGTGGTCACGGGGCTGAAGGCTCATCCTCTTCTTCAGATAATGGCTCTTCTGCTCATGCGCTTTCCACAAGATTAACTTAATTACACAAAGCTTAAGATAAATTGCCTATAGGTTAAATGCTTGGTTACACAAAAACTATGATGCTAACACACCAAAGGATTTTACAAGAATGAAAAAATCTATCTATGTCAAGCTTTCCTTCCTCCCATCTTGCTACCCAGATGCCTGTGGTTTCTTGTCTTATACTGATATTTTACCCTTTAAGGTTGTGATCTCAGCAAAATTTTCACTAATAGCTTATTACACTCTGATTTGAGGAAGACATCTGGTTTAGCCTATGGAATGTTTTTATTTCCCAACACCTGCGTTTTTGCGAAGTCCAGTAGAATTTAGAACAGTTAATCTGGGAGACTCAGAAGGATAATCAAATAACTTGAAAGTGTGAAATCACCTTTTCTATATTACTTCAGTAAAAATACCCCAAAAAATAATCCAGGAAAACAACAGAGCAATAGACACATGGACAGTAAAAACTGCTGGTGGGTTTGTGAATCTACAGCCTCTTCCCTTGTGCAAGTTAAGCTCCCCCAAGCCAAGTCCAAACAGTGAAGGACATTAAAACTCCTGGCTGACAGACTACAGACTGGTCCAAAGCAGTGTGCATCACTTCCCTCTCCAATACCTGAGGACATAGTTTTGTGGGATCTCAACCTTATTCTCATGTCCTGTCTTTTTAACCTGCCAAATAAAGTCAAACTTTTCTTTTGTAGCCCGTATTGTGTCTGCAGCAAAAACCATCTGCTTGCATTGACCAGACCCAAGTGATCAGAACCTGAGGAATTACAGGCACCTATGAAGTCACAGCCAGTCCTGGTGGGTACAAACACCTGGAAAAGCCATTTGCTGGTGCAAAGTAATTAAGTCATGGATTTCTCCACTTCAATTAAATGCAAAATTAATGCACTGCTGATAAGGACAAAAGTCAGTGGCTCAGCTACGTGGCTGTAACACGGCATGGCCTCCACAAAGGGGGGGTCTGTGTCCTCCATCCCTCGTGGCATTGTGCCTTCCCAACACCTCAGCAAAGCACTTTGCCCCACGGAGCTCTCCTGCTCACAGAGCTAATTGCATTCATTAACCCAACTGAGCACTGTGTCTTGGGCAATTGTCCTGATGTTGGGGGGGAATCATTTGGTGTGAACTGGTTTGCTGAGGGACACTGAAGGTGGTGAAAACACAGCACCAGAGCATCTCTCGGTCAGATTGAGCCCAGACATTGCAACTCCCATACTAGGATGAATGTCATACAGCTTGAAACTGATTTTAATTCTCAAAAAACAGGTAAAAAGTGGGATGCAGCATGAATGAGGCTGAAAACAAAGGACACCAAAGAGTGAGAAATACTGTTTATCAGTAGAAAATAGTGAAGAGAAGAAAACAAAATCTGACTGTCTTGAGAATAAGGTGTCCTGAAGCAGCCCACCTTCAGTGTCACTCCTTTTAGTTACATAGGGACCAGAGCTTCTACTGGGTTTTCTCTGCTGCTGACTCAGAGGGCCAGAAACAACATCAGTGCAGGTTTGTGGGATAAACTGCCAGCGAAGACATTGTGCAACATGCTGGAGAGAGAATGAAGGAATGAAGATTCCCAGGAGTTCTCCCCTGTGCCAGTCACAGCAGGGCAGGGGACACCTTGGAGGTATAGCACCTCTGGGTGGATGGACAGTGGTGATGACACAGTTGACTTTGCACATTGCCTTGCAGCTGATTAGTTCTTTGCAGATCACTTCCCTGTCCACAACAATCCGGTCTCACAGAGAGAATTTCATTAACCAAAGTACTTTTTGTTATGTACCAAATAGGCCAATACATTAGCATTCACACAGATACTTGAGTTGGCACATGTATATCCAAACAGACTTTTCCTTAGCTTTAGATCTCAAATCTTGTTTGCCCCACCCATTAAATTCCATTGATGTCTTCTGCTCCATCTACCGCTTCCTGACTGTTTCTGAGCTGTTTTACAAGGAGGCAGCAAAACTACTGTCAGTTTTCACACATCTGAACAATCAACAACTTTCCTGTTAAAAGTGCTCAACTTCTTGTTCCTCAAATTTTTATTTGTTTTTAAATCCTCTGATGTGTACACAGATCCCCATCTCTGGGGACAGGCAGGCATCCTGTCCTTCATTGGAATTCATATCCCTCTTGAGTTTCGTTTAGTTGTTCCCCTCCCTCTTCCTCCTAAATTCATTATATTGTCATGGATTGAGCATTTCTTGGAATACATCATCTCATTCCTATCTGTCAGACCAGGCTGCCTTCTGCTTAAGACATATGGAGAGGCATTCTTTCTCCTTGAGGGGTGACCAAGCAGACAAGGCTTTCACTGCAAACTCTCCTCAGAAAAAAACTGCCAGGAATTGCATGGCTTTGGAACGAGCGTGGGGAGCCCAAGTGGATAAAATTGCAACAGCACAGACCAAAGCATTTCTCCTCCCAATCCAAACAATGTTTGCTGAAGCTGATGATTAATATTGCTCCTTAAAACACTTTTTTTATCATCAATTTTTTGCTAAAGAAGTTGGCCTGTTGGAGAGATGAAAGGACAGACCCTGGAGGTCTGCGCTTGGAATGTGTCTCCTCCACGTATGAGACCAAAGATATCCAAAGTTCAGGAATTCTGCAGCTTTGCCAGCAAATTGATCCAGCCAACTGCTAATCTGTTCTTCAAGATACCATGGTCACATAAGATAACATTCAGAATTCCATTAACCTAGAAGATTTCAACCAATTTTTTCCCTCCACCTCACCAATAAAAGTAAACGAGATCCAGTTTTGACTCACATATTATTCTCACCACATTTGTCATGTTTCAGGTCTGTTTCTTGTCTGATTCATTAAAGTACCTTGATGCACAAAGGATTCAGTACTTAAATAAATAGTTCGCTTTTCCTGTAAATTGCAAAAGTGATTTCAATTTTTAAGCTGTTCACAGAAAATATTTTAAAAAGATAAACATCCCATTCATTGTGCAAATACAGAATATTTTTTCATGGCCAACTTTCCTGAAAATGTCTATAAATGCCTGTAGTAAAGACAAAAGTTGTAAAAGAAAAAATAGTACTTTTTGTTTTACAAGACAGAGCAACAGCTTCAGATTCAATGGACACAAGCTTGACCTAGTCAGAACCAGGTCAGCTGTATATTTTCAGTGGTCCCACTGCAAAGAAAGATGCACAGTCCCTGCTTGTTTGGACTGGAAACACTGCTGGGAGAAAAGAGGAGCAGCGTTTACATTTAGTCCCTGTGAAGCCCAGAAGGAGCAGCCCCAGGTACCAGACTGCCTCCCTCCTCTTCCAGCACCCCAGTCCCAGCACTTCCCTGGCAGAGCCTCTCTTTAAAACAATACAGGAATCCTTGCCTAGATACTGTTTATTTCAGTAGGAAAGATGCTGGTCAAACATTTCCCTTATGTTATTTTCATGCCCCAGGGTAGTCTCAGATGGGGATTGATGTCATTTGCTTGAAAAATTTGCTCTAAAATAAAAGCTGCTTGTTTTTCAGCCAGGAAATACAGCAGGGGAAACCCAGGCAGGCTGAAGTTGGCACTTTCTCTCTAGCCAGCACATCCTGCCCTCTGACCACACTTCACATCTGGTTTTGCCCTGAAGTCTTGCCACAACTTAAGAGTCACATCCATAATTCCTGAAGTGCTTGGAGCCAAAGTTACAAATCTGTCACTCTAGGGTCCCTACAGAGCTAAATCACAGAAACCATCATCTCCAAGAGGCACTTCAGCCCATGGAAACTACTGACCAAACGTATTTCTCACCACCATCTTCCCAGAGCAAATGGACTCCTAATTTGGGAGGCTTATAAAGGTGCTTAAGGTTAGACAAAACTAAATCCACAAAGCCAGCCCAAATGAAGTACTAGGTAAGTCAACATTAGATCCCGTGTGACCACAAAGGGACCTCTTTGACACTGTTAAAATAAACTGATTGCATAAATCTATAAGAACAGTCAATAGAAATCATTGGATGAAGATCCAATTTCCCCTTTTATAATCCTGTTAAGTTAAAGTTAAATCTCTTGTTCAAATTTACCCTCCTTGCTCCTGCATGTCTCAGCAAATTGCATTATCCCTAATAAAAGCATCCATCTCAAATCCCCTCTCGGGCTCAGGGCAGCACCAGGGCCCCCCATCCTTGTCCTGGGCATGGGACATCCCAGTGCCTTCCAACACAGGGAACGCAGGGCTGAGATCAAGAGGGATGCTTTCAGATGGCAGGTTCCATACACAGACAAGCACTTCATATTTCAAGAATACAACTCCGAAATGCGTCTTGTAATGAGTTATAGGCACAGTTCAAACCTCACAATTACATCTGCATCTGCTCAGTGGTGTTTTCCAAGAGTGCGCTGTGAGCACTCCATCCCTGACTCCAGCAGGCACTGTCAAAGTACCTTTGTGCTTTGGGTTGTCCTGATTAGCCAAGCTGGAGAGAACAGTTCTTCACCGCTTCCTCCAAATACAATGTTTTCAAAGAAAAAGTTACAAATCCTCGCCCATTTGAAAAAGTTGGAATTTTTAAACGTGGTATCAGTAGGCCATAGCTGCAAATTTCATCTCAGAAATACCACTAATATACCAAAAGAAACATTTGCCAGTGTTAATACTGAGAGACAGAACCCCTGGAATGAAGGGATGGAGGAAACTTTTTTCCCTGATAACCTGAGTAATGAGCATATTGCAGGGAGGAAATGAAACTTTGGGGTGGGAAATGCAAAGTAGATTTTTAAGTGCATTAAAGGAATTCAAAATCTATTGCAGGTAAAGGAACACAAATAATGATTATGAAGGAAAAATAGAGCTCTTGGCTTGACTATGTGAAACGAGGCAGTGATGTCAGGATGTCACAGCACATCTTAGGTATGTTTCTATATTTTCAGCTCAGAAATTCCTTAATCCAGGTGCAGCTGATACATTTAATGACATCTATAGATATTCCTATTTTATTTTTAATATAGACAGTTATCTTTGGCAAACATTTCTAAAGTACTCAGGCCATTTTCTCTTCCTCTAAACAGCTAGAAAAGCAAATGCTTTTGTAATAACCTCCATCACATTGTACAGAAAACCCCAAGGAATTTCATTTGGTGGAATCTCACAGATAGGCAGGGTTGATTCTCATGCAGCTACCCAGATAGAGGAGACAGGCTACATAATGCACAGCCAGCAGAAAGAAGGAATGGGGTTTTCTCTTTTCTGTTAGAAAATGGGCAACCCAGAAATAGAGATCTCCTGGAGGAGCAGTACAGAAAAGATCCAGTAACCTGAGACGAAGAAATTACTTAAAACTACTCTATAGAAAATGGGTAAGGATATTGTGGTCTAACAGAAACCAATCACTACCTGATAAATCAGCAAGAAAAAACAAAAATGTTGTACAGCCCAAGCATAACATGGGGAAACAGAGCAGAGTTATCCTGGAGAATGTAAAGGCACTGAAACAGAACTGGATTATTTGGATTCAAGAGGAACAACCCCCACCTACCCCGTGGTAACTGCAGAGGGGATTTCAGTGTCAGACAGCCGTGCTAGGAACCACCCTGAGGGAACAAGAAGATACAAAAGCAACATATTAACTAAAAATGCAGCCCCATGAAAAATTTCATCAGTGGTATTTCTGTAGCATATGCAGTAATTCTATGTTGTTTCTTTCTATTAAAAAGGAAGAAAAAAAGGGCAAAAGCCAGTGATTTATCCTTAAGCTTTTAGAGCTATTAGTGTGTTCTAGGAATACAGTTCTTGCTCTGCATAATACCAGCATTCAGAGTGATGCTGTGCTGGGACTTTTCTCTCATTTCCCCTTCTCCTCTAAAGCCAATTTTTAAAAGCACTTACCAAAATTAATGACAAGACACTACCCATAGAGCCATTTAGCCTGTACTGAAAATGCATGTGCAGTACAGTGGCCTGGTCACCTGCTGCTCACTGCTGACAAGAGACTTTTGAATTTGCTATGACTGGCCCCCAAACACAAGGAAAACGGGATTGAGTTTCTCAGGACCTGGAGCTGATTGCAATACATGAGTTCAAAGAGCTCTGACAGTTCAACACGTTTCCTTAGAGGTCCCAATCCCATCCATCCACCCCAGCACAACTTTTGTTTGTTTAACTTTACTTGTATGTTTTACATTCCTTGTTTGGCGCTGTGTAACTGTAAATTGTAGTTAGTACAGCAATTTCCCCAACATCAGACAGGTTTCATTAAATTTACAGGTTTCCTTTAAAATACATAGTGGAGAAGATGATGTGCCACAGTGTGGCTTTTTAATGCATAACAGACTAAGTGCACTGACATACATTAATTAATCCACAAGCTGTACAGGAATATCAACGTGGCATTTTTATGAGCTACGGCTCATATTATTAAAACATAACCACATGCATATTAATTACAACTGTTCATTAGAGAACGTTCAAAATATTTGTGAAACCATTATCCTGGGAAAGCACTTCATTGTTCCCCAGCCTGCTCTGCCCCTGTGCAGGGGTTACATTTATTTGCTGGCAGAGGCCAGTGCTGTTTTCCCTCATGGATTGGCATTTCCAGGTCACACGAGGTCAATTTGCAACAGCAGAGCTTGGGGCTGTTTCTGCGTTATGCAATCAAGGCTGGGCTCCTCCAGCCTGGAGTCATCCAGAGTTTGGAGACAGGCTGAGCTGCCAGGGAGCAGAAAGCAAGCTTGCAGAGAAAGCTTGATTTCAATAAATGATAAACCCACGCTCACTAAACGCCTAGCACTTCGAAATCAATTAGGGTGGGGCAGAGATGGGATGATACATGATGTCTGCAAGCAAAGACTTGAAAACTATTATTTTCAAAGACTTAATTTGATACACTTGGAATAATATTTGCCTCCTTGAGACTACACCATCCAAGTCGAGGGCAGGAACATTAAATCACATGAAGAGTTTTGACAGTTTTCACTGAAACTATTTCTGTGAAAGCAAATAAATCTCAAAAGTACATTCAGGCTATGGGAAAGGTGTGTTTGCCTTCTGCCCGATTTCTAGTTCATGTATTCATATAATTAAAATGAATAGAAAAGTAGAAAGTTCCCAAAAGACTGGATAGTAGATTCAGAGTGCCACGGGTCAATTAGAGTGGGACACATCATTCCCTAGATCCAGACAGTTTCCTCTCTCCAAAGATCTTCCTCCAGCTCCCAGGTCTGACAGAGGCTGTGATCGCTGCAGAACTAAGCAGGGAAGTCTTTGTTTTCCTTGAAAGGTGGTTTTTCAACCAGTATCTTTTAGGCATTGGATGGTTATTTTCCCCCTTTTATTTCTTTTTGGTAAATCCTGAATTTTGACACACACACCAACCCCCAAACAAAGCCTCACTGCAGGTGAAGATGGAAAATGCTTTCTTCCCTTAAAACAAAAATCCTCAAGAAACTGAATATAATGATTTTCTACCTTTATCTTAGCACAGTAGACAAGGCTTGAGGCTGGCAGCTCCTAGGATGTGCTGTATAAAGCACCAGCACCCCCTTAAACAGCCCATTTCCACCCCATTGCCTCACACTTCTCAAAGAAGGTGTTAAGTAAGATTTTGACCTTCTGTTCACAGTGATGATAGGCCATGTATCTTCATTCAAATTTATCTCCATTTATTTTTAGGCTAAGGAACAAGTTCTTGAGAATAAATGTTAATTTACTCCCACTTCAAGGGAAGTCATGGCATTAATAACTTAAATTAAGCCAGAAAGATACTCAGATCTACATAAAAACATACTGCCAGAGAAAGATACAACTCTCTTCTTCCTGACACAGAGAATTTTTTATTTTCTGCAAAAATCTTTTCAATAATCCCCCCCTCCTAAACATACCCTATTTTTAAATGTTTTTGTGCAAATCCAGTCCACGCTGAGCCACATCTCCCAGCTGAGTAACACTGAAGTGTAGATAGCAACGTAACCCAACCCCTCCAAGACTCGTATTTTCCATCCTCTTTATAATTCTGCAGGGGAACTTCAGTTCCCCAAAGTAAACATCTCAGAGATACATAAATCACCTCTTAACAAACAAATACACTATTATGTAGATACAGCTCACTGTTGCCTCCACAGAGAAATTCCCAGGATGTTTCCAACCTCTGCTGCTTCATCTCCTAAGAGGCGCAAGCATCCCTCAAGAAACCAGGTGAGCATTTAAAACCTCCAACAGCCACCAGGAAAGGGAGAATAAACCAAGCAAAAGATCAGTGGCCACAGTGACAGTAGACAAAACGAGCCAGGCTTTTCACCTCAACCAGGAACTTTCTAGCAATGAGATGCTGCTTGAAGTTTACAAAGGTAACCTCGATGCCATAAACCAAGTTCCAGGCTGACATTACCCAAATGAATTTTCAGGTTTCAGCTGACTGCAACAGTGTCTGCTTCCTCCAGCAGGCAAAGGTTAATAACTTCCTCAATGAACACACCTGGAGTTTGGCAGACTGGTGGGAGATGGGGACATAAGTGACACAAGTACTTTACCACTTCATCTACCACTGAGGATCCCAGCTCATTGGCAATATTCATTGGAGATGCAACAGAAGCCTCAAGTAGTCACAACACACAAGAACAGACACTCCTGCTCCATCTTCTTGCTTTTCACCAGGGAAACCACACTGACCTTACCTCACATTCTGAAATAAAACAGGGATTTCAGGTTCTGCCTGATCCTCTCCAGTCGAAGTCATGGCACTCTGGGCAAATAGATACAGGCATAAGGAATGAAGCGCCCTATGGTGCTTGTGCCTCTCTAACTGTGCTAGCAAACCCTTGTACCTCTGTAATTGTGCTAACAGACCCTTGTGCCTCTTTAATTGTGCTAACAAACCTTTGTGCATCTTTAATTGTGCTAACAAACCAAATGCTATCTCAGGCTTCACTGTTGACCAGTGTAAACGAACAACTTGGCACGAGACCACAATGTGCAATTCCACACTAATGGAATTAAACAGTCAGGGCCCCTTGGCAATGGACAGTCCTCCCTGCATGGATCATCTCCAGGAAACAAGGGCAAGCCATTTTTAAAAAGGGAATTAAAATGCTACTACAGGTAATTAAAGATCATAGACCAACACTGAGAAAATTATGGTAAGGTTAAACAGCTGGTATGACTTTCCCAGAATTTATTTTCAGGTTAGTAACTGCATGTTAAGGTGATGTTCCAACATCTGAAAATATAAAGGAACTATTCCTGAGATTGGAATGGCAAGCATAAAAGATTTATGACACAGAATTTTGGTGAAGAAAAAAAAAAAGTGGACATAGATTAAGAAAGCAAAGGCAAAAATACACAAGGAAAACAAAAAAATTGTATTTTTCCCTGCACAAATCCATTTCAACTAAATCTCATTCTCAAGCTTCATCAGCACTGAACATGTGCAAAATGCCACCGAAGACAAGAGGACAGAGTTGTGGTTTGGAGTGTTTCTCCGATCGGGGCCCTCCCTGCTCAGCACTCTGGTCACTCCCTGCTGGGGCAGATACTGCTCCTTCCCTTCACTGCAGCCCCTCTGCTTCTCCTATGCCATCCAGCTCCTGACACAGATGTTCTGGACCATCCAGCTGCCATCTCAGCTGGCCCAGTTTGCTTGGCCATCAGTTATCTCCCAAACACATTTCCTGTCATTATGAAATGAGGAGCAACTTTTTTGTTGACAAACAAGCATAAAAAATATGAAGTTGATGATATAAAGTGGTCAATGAGGTAGCCAGCACAAACCAGCATCATGCTGTTTCAGTCAGTGAAACCAAGGCAAGATAAGCAGCTGAAAGTTGAGTTTACATGCAGATTATGAAAAAACAACACAATCATAATTCTTTACTTCCCCTCTCCCCGCTGCCCCAATTTGGGCTTAGATACAGGAGAAAACTGTCATTGTACTTACTGAGAAAAGGCAATGTTTTCTCTGGGGGCTGAATATTTTACTAAAATTAAGTTAAAATAAACCCACTGTAGAATCCTGGAAGAGTTATAGCACTTGAACAGCTGCCAGATTCCAGCTGTATGGCCCAGGCAAAACCTTAACACACTTTCTTGCACTCTGTACCTTGGAGATTTCATAAATTTCTGAAGTAAAACATTCTTCTTATGTTTTCCCTGTCTCTCTTGTGCCACCACTGGCATGTGCACAAGGAAAAAGAAAAAGAGAAACACCCCCCAAGAAGGGATCCTAAAGGATGAAAACCCCACAGTTGTAGGGAATACAAGTAGATTCTGGAGAATTACCGTATACAGAACCTGGAAATAAGGGGAAAAGCTTGTCAGTGTCCAGTTACTTTTGTTCTAAAAAGTGGGAATGTGCTGCCCCAGAAGTTTCTCAGTTCATTCAGCAGCAACTGAGTGAGGCCTCAGGGGGTGGTGGGGAGAAGAAAGTTTATTTGTGCAGGTCAACCTAAGAACTCACGTCCAAGGGAAGAGTGATTTCACAGAAAAGCACTGGATGGGAACCCTGGAGATTTAAGTTCTTGTCTTTCTCACAGACCCTTAAGCATGTCCTTAGGCAAGATGCTACCCTCCCTTTGAAATGGAAGTAATATTTTCCAGGCTCTCGCCCCCGGTTTTCTGCATTTTGCTGCAGCAGATCCTGGAGGACAGGGAGAGCTCCCACTTGGCAGCACCTGCTATGGACATTTCCTGTCTAACCTGGGGCACCCCCTGGGCACACAGGGCTGCTCTAACATCTCCCACAGAACCTTCCACGTACCAAACAAACCTGGAGGCAGAAGTTTAAGTTATGTGGAAAACCCCACTATCACATGGGGTACATATAGAGTGATGTTTTCTAATCATGAGCCTTCTTGCTATGCTTATTCCTTTAGATAAAATCTTACTTAGAGCAGAAAGACTCAAGAAGGTAAACTGATTATCAAGAGCCTCTCTGAGCACGCAGAGAGCTGAGCTTAACTCTGAAGAATATGAATTACCTTCTCCTTGTAGTGGCCTCGTTAGTCATGCTCACTAAAGACGATTTTCAATAATACAATGAAAATTGAAAAGAGCATAAATAGATTGGATTTCATATGAGACTGAACACCGTAATAGTGGCACTATTAATCAGATGTAACAAAAATGTGAGTTTGGACCTGACGTCCTGTGCCTATCGGTCTAAAGCAGCAACTCTTCATCACTGCAAATCAGCATCTCTGCTCCAGGTTCAAACGCCAGCAGAATGCCCTGGAAAGTGTTTGTTCTCTGCTGAAAATGGGGATTGGCACAAAAGGCAAAGCACTTAATGAGATACATGTGTGGGATATGAGATACAAAGACAGTTAGCAGGATCTGCAAGATCTATGAGGAATACGTGGAATGCAGGAATGTAGCAAATGGATGCATTTCTCCAGGAAGTCTTGCTCCATCAGCCATCTGTCCAGCTCACTTAATGGTTAAAAACACCATCTTAAGAATATAATAAAATTAATCCTGACCTCATCTTCTGCTAACTGCCCTTTTTTTATCCTATCTTATGGTCCAAACATTATAACTTTACTTACTTTACTGTTATTTTAAAAGAAATTTGAAGCCTCTTAGGCTGAGTGCAAAAGAGCACTGCAAGTGCTTTCAAACCTCAGAATGAGATGATTGTATAAATATGAAACATCTTGCTCCAGAATTATATTCTCCCACAGAGCTTATATATAACTAGATAGGTGTACCTCATTTGAAGACCTAAATAAGAGCATTTCTTTTTTAAGGACAGAAAAAACACATTGACATTTTCATTTATTAGACACATATAAATGTGTGTAGGTCTGTAACATGCTCAGTGTATTTTTTCAATATTGAACTGATTTTTCAGTGCATGCTGCTAATCTGCCCATTAGCATGTTTGAAATCACAAATAAAATAATAAAAAATCAAAGTTGGAATTTTATCCAAATCCTGTCAACAAGCTGTGGGGTCATTTAATGTAATGTGTGCATGCAAGGAAAGCGTATTATTTGCCATTTGGAGTAAAAGTATTGTAAGAGGATTCATCAGCTTTCCGTTACAAAATAGATTTTATAACATATCTATCCATAGGATATCTTATCAAATTGCACTAATGTCACTGCAATTGTATTGAGAAGAAATACAAGGAAAGGAAGCTGTTGAATCAGAGATTTACTTGTCTTATTGTTTTGTCCATTTGAATTATATAAAGTGAAACCAAATGTTTTGGCAAATTTTAAACTGTAAAGAAACAAAGTAACTTTACCTTCACACTCTAGTTTTGAGCAGCAACGCATTCTGGAAAACCTGAAAACCTCCATAAAATAGAATTTCAGGTTCTATGTAGCCCTGGTAATGTTTGTTCAAATTCATGGTATTTGAATGGCACTTCACTGTGTTGTTATTGCAGAGTATAAATCATTTTTTGGCAACTACACATACTAAAGTTGGCACGATAGCTGATCTGAGTCCCAAAGGTCCTTTTTACAGAGGGGGTTTTGCGTTGCTTTTGGTTTGGTTGTTTTGGGGAGTTTGGTGGGTTTTTTTGTAAATACCATATAATTGCTAGTTTTAAAATATTATTACTAATTATTTCATTTTCTCTTTAGCACAGTTTAGAGATTATAAATTAAACTGATCTATCCCACAGGAATCCTAAAAATAAAAGCGTCTTTCAGGAGCCCAAGCTCACACAAGAGGGACAGAGATCCTAAGTGCAAGCGAGCCTAGAGAAACTGTTTAGGAGCCAATTCCCGAAAACCAAAGCTTAAAAAGTTGTTTAGAGGAACTTCAAATCCCCAGTTCGTGTTTTAGGCTTAAAATATCCTCTTGACAGAAGGGGTCAGAGGGAAGGGGAGAGGGAATGTTGGTGAGCAAATAATGCTGCAGCTGCTCAAGAATGGAAAAGCTGCATGACCAGGACATCATTCCCTTCCCTCGTTCTCTTTCACTCCAAACCCTTGGCTCCTGTATGTGTGTCCACATGGGCAGTGCAAACTCTCAACCCCTCCAGTCTCACTGAGCTTCAGAAAAAATTCCACAATGATGGAGAAAACATCTGAAATTTTATTTTATTTTATTTATTGTCAAAGGCCACATTTTGGGGGGAAACGCTTTCACATAAATTTTAACTACCATACTTGGGAAAATTCCTGGTAGCATGATGATCAGTTCGGTCAGAAGCCGAAAATAGATTTGGCAACAAAATATCTTGCAAAGAGACAAAAAGTTTTATTTTCCCTCTGATTCCACATATTCCAGTCCCCAACTCTTGCCCTAAACACCAGTAATCCAACCACACCTTCACTTCCAGTAGTTTTACATCTCTAATGTATCACACAGAGGCAAAAATTTCCTATCAGTGGCAGATCATCTCCATCAATTGAGTTCTGAAACAACATAAAAGCTGGAGTTTCTAAATCTAGAGATAAAGGACTTCATGGTAACAACTGAGCCCACCTGCATGTCCTGTTTCTCTGTCCATGTACAGGTGAGCCCTCCCAGCCTCTCACCCTGGGCTGCTCCAGGTCTGCAGCAGAGCCTAGAGATAGGCTGAGCTCAGCTGGATGGATGGGAGGACTGGATTTGTGTGATCAGAAATCAGACCTCAGTGATCTCACTGACACAGACCCTCAGCCAGCCATTGACAGTCTGATACAAGCACATTCAAGAGAGTTCTTAGGAGATATAATCACATGTAAAGTCATTTTCCACTTAATTTTAGTGATGGGAGAAACCCACAAGATGCTTTTTTTGCAAGTTCTAATGTCATTTCGGATGCAGCTTATTATGGGATTCTTTAAAATTAGGTTTTCTGTAGTTCAGGATCAGACTTATTATCCAGAATGTATCACCACTCAGCCTTTCTACCATCTCTACTTTTAATTCTGCTCTGGTTAATGTTTGTTTAATCCTGATTTTAAGTAATCATGCAGAAATGCATCTTTTTTTATTAACTTTATAAATACTTTGGATTTTTAAAAAAGAAAAATGTGTAACAATGCATTCTGGGAATTCAGCTAATACTAAGAAAACTCTCAATTTAAAATATAATGGTAATTTAAGCTTGTTATTAAAAACTGCTGTAAGTGACAGTTGCACTTCAAATTGTGGCATAAATTTCAGCAAAGCAAGGCTCACAGTCACTGCTCTAAACCAACCAGATGCTGCAGTGATGATACACAAAACTCTGTGATCAGCCCCCCGTTTGCTGTTCTGACAGAGCTCCCCTTCAGCAGATCTATTTGCACATGTTGTTATGAACCAGAGTCATTAGGGGACTAAAACACCTGACCATTTTATTTCTTCTATAAAGAATCTTCACAGAAAAAAACCCTAGAATTTTATTATTGCCTTTTTCTTGAAGTGAAAATCAGGACGAAACAGTGAAGGGGCACACACAGACAGAACACCCAATTCAACCATGACAAAAACATGTTGGGAAGAACCACCACATGAAAAGGGCTCCCCAACAAATCTAAGCATTTTGGCTCATTATTCAAATTATATGATGATTATTGACTGCCTCATTTTAGAAATATATATGCATGTGCATGGAAATGAACACAAAAGCAATTGTTTAAAAGGAGATGCAGCAACAAACTGTGGTCCTGACCTACCATCAATACAAATTTTTTTCCAACCCATTGAAGCTGATAATGTCAGCCTACAAAATACATGAAAGAAGCTACTAAAAACCCAGAAACTGAGACAAAAGGGTAAGTAACACCCAGCAGGTAGGTAATAATACAGCAATATTAGCAAAATTAATGCATTTAAAGATATGTTTGTTACAATGTGCAGTCCAAAAGAGCCAAGTCAGCAGCCCAAAAGATTACTTCATATTGCTAAAAAGGAAAGAAAAAGAGTGAAGAACAAGAGTTACAAAAAATCCCAAAAGACCTCATTCACCAAGTTATATCTTTCTGAGACTTTCCTTCTTCAAGTCAAACTTTGTAATCAAAGATTAATCAGCTCCAAGCCAGAGAACTCACCTAACTAAACACTATCTAAGATGTACCAGTGTGAGGATCAACACTTGCTCAGATGATAAAAACCTTTTCTGACACATGCAGGGCTGAAAAAATGCCTGAATATTTGCAATATCCTGACAGGCTGCACCTGCTCTGTTCAAACTGCAATTTCCATGTAGGTTTGCACTGAGGAACACAGAGATTTCTGTTTCCCTTCATTACATATTCACACACTATAAATTCTGGGCTTATCTGTCACCTATGAGTCACTCACAGAAAGCTTTAGTTGAGACAAGTTGGTGCAGAAAAGGGCAATTCTAAGCTCCCACCAGCACATCCCAGAGCCGAGCTTTGCTAATTCCCCTCCATGCCAAGGTGCAACTCCCCTTCCAGTGTAGGATACACAGGGTTCATAAGGGTGTTGCTTCCTGATCCAAGGGGAAGATGACCTCATCCTTGTGTGCATGGAGCTGTCATATTGTCTGTCAAACTACAGCAATTTCAGAGTCTCGACAGGAGACAGAAATGCCTTGCAGGCTTGCCAAACAGCCCTGAGACACTGACAGCTCTTACAAGCACTAATTCAATATTAAAGTTTCAACTACTTCCATACTCCAGGAAAGGTCATATTTCAAAAACAATTTTATTCCAAATCAGAAGGAAGCTGGAAATGCTGAGGATTCCCCCTCCCCAACTACCATCCCACTAACAACAAAAAGGAAAGGACATATCAGCCCCAAGAGGGACAAGACTCACAACTGGAGCATTTCACAAAAGTGAGTTTGAAGCAGCAGAGATAATTTGAGACACTCTCGTGTCATGGATGCAGCTCATCATCTTTCCATGGGCTCGGGGATGGGGTGGGTGGGAAGAGAATGATACACTTATTAAGCATAGAGAGGTCAAATAAAAACATGGATTTTAAGACTTCCACTGTACCTGACCTTTGTTACTCATATAACACTTCAGGAAAGAACATTTTCTATACAATATTGATAAGGCAGGCCTTGCAAAGGCTTAGCAAAACCTCAGTAATATAAGACCAACTATTAAGGATAAATCCAGCAAGGACAGCAAAGTTTTTCTCAGAACTGCAGCCTGTCTGGGGTGCTCTTGTCTGTTCTGCAACAACCATGGCCAAGGGCAGCTCAGCTCAACACACTCTCAGGGTGGGGCAGCTGATTCAGTACCTGAGGACCACCCAACCATCTGGGACCAGACCACCACAGTGCTCCAAGAGCTACATTTCAAGCACTAGCCAAACTGAAGGGAGCTTGAGGACAGCTAGAATAGCTACTTTCATCCTTCTATTTCTCTGATAGATTCTGAGTGGTACTTAAATGTGCTCTACCTTTAGAGCAAAGACAGAATTTCAGAGCATACAGAGCATCTCCTGAGATGCTCTGGGTACAAACCCTGTGCTCATCAGCCTGGCTGGCATCAGGTACTAATGCCCAGGAAGCTGCTCTGTTGTGTCAGTTGGATGTAGGCATTCAAGCAGTTTGTACGCAAGAACACTACTGGAAAAATAAAGGAAAAAAACAGATAAAACCTCGAAATTCTTAAGTGGCAAACATAGTGAATAAAAAAGATAAACCTTGGAATGCCACAAGCATACAACAAATACACAAACCCCCACGTTTATCAGGGGAGTCACTCACAGGAGCACATATGTCCAGCCTGGAAACTTCTGCAGGAGAGCCTTGATTGTCATTAGCTGTGTCAGGAAGCCAATGGAAGGAACTTGCTATTTTCCAACCACTTTTTGACATTAGCCTTTTTACTTAGAGTGTTCCACTTACTGTTTTTTCTTCAGTTGCATCAGCAGGAGACCCAATTATAGCTCCTGCTTCAATTTGCAATAACCTCCTTTTTAAATAGTGTGAGTCACCTTTCCACCTTTTATTACACAGATAGCAGAAAGGTCTGAAAGAGAAATAGTGCAAATCCTAAATTCCATTTTTCAGAAATGGGATTTTATAATTGTTGGTCACTTTCCTTGATTTAATTTAAATCACATTTACATCCTAATAGAACTTACAAAAAATTCTTTCACAGACATAGTTTTCTGTGTGTAGCTTTAGGTTTTTAACATTGTATAAACTACCTACTATTTTTACTGATTAAAATATTATTTTTCCTCCAGAAGCCCCAGCATCACTGAATCTATTGTCACTCATTGAAAGTAATCTCTTTTTTTTAATAACTAAGCATGCCATCTATCCTTGGGCATGCGGACTGATAACCTTGAAAGCTGCTGTAGGAGTTGACTGATATGTACTGGGTGCCTAGAGATGAATAAAGTGGAGCAGTATTTAGTTGGAGTAAACTCCCAAGACACCATTAATTGTGATTTCAAAAAGACAGGTTTCACTTCCACCTGGCAAATGCAATTATGCAATAGAAGGGTAGTTCAACAAAACAAACAACAGCTCAGGCCAGCAGCTGACAGAATGACATGCACTGTCTTCTTTAAATGTGTTTGAGAAACACAGCAATAAATCAAGGGAGAGTGCTCATTCATTCTGGGAACCTGAAGCACCAGAAAAACATTCAGTTTTCACTTTGAAAACAATTTCATAGTCAGTTAATAGCATTAAAAATGTTTTAAAACAGCTTATGTAAGTTGACTCTTTGAGAGACCTGCTAACAATAATTAATGTTGAAAAAAAGGGGTTTGCAACTCTGAAGGAAAATGAGCCTTACTGAACCCCACTCAGCACAGACCCTTTCAACTCAGGATGAAAACCACACTGCCCTCACCAGAGAAAAGGAAGGTTAAAAAGGGTTAGGACTGAAATTTTAAGATTCCAGAGGGACTGGCAGAACAATGCTGCTCTTTCTTTTCAGTAAAATAACAGTAGAGACTAGAAGGTCACTAGCAGGATTGGCACTTCTTCACTGAAGTAACAAGTTTATACCTGCAGATATCTTGACTCTAAAATGGGAGACCCATTTTTAAAAGCTGTGCATTTTTTCTAAACTAGTGATGAAGAGCAGCAAGACATTCATAACTAGGATTTAGGTTCACTTACAAAAGGCAAAAGTAATCCTAATGCATCCCCTTTCTGCCTTGGAGACTTTGAGTCTGACTGAATAGTCTCAACTATTCTGCTTGCATGTCAAAGTCCAGGATCAAAGACCAGCCAGAAACTGTTCACAGAGCAAGAACTGCCACCCCAGCCCTGCATCCCCCTCTGTGACAGGCTGAGACCCTTCATGCCTTCAGCTTCCTTGGCCCTTCCTTGCACTTTCTTCTTCCCCTCCCCTGGACCAGCAAGTAACTCTGCCTCCACCAGCTGCAGGTCTTACCATCATCTTTGGACAGGAGGACATGGTGATTTCTCATCTTTATCCACTCAGAATCTCAACTTAATCTCAGCATTACAACAGTAGTTATGAGTGAGTATTTGAAAGCGTTTTAGAAGAAAAAAGCTAACACTTTAAACCAAGAAAATCCCAACCCTAAACTCTAAAATGGGAGGGTAAAGCAGCACACTGTCCAAGCCAAGGACCCAAGAATCCACCTATGCCTCCTGGTATAGCTGGAAAGAAATGAAGCATCTGTCCTGCCCCACTTGTGATTGCACCTCACACTCCAAATGAGCAGTGACAGGTCTGTGGGAGGGGAAATAATCCTGCAGAGTTGACCAGCAAAGAACTCCATCATCAGAGCCACACCAGGAGCATAACCCATATACACAGAGACTGCTCAAGAGGAAGATTAATTTACCACTAATTATTTTAAAATTCTAATCACAAAAAATTTCCTTTTTGAGAACTACACTTGGAAAAGGACATGCTTTCTAAGGCATCCTACTCTGTACAGTTACCTGCATTTCTTTTCTGTTCCAGACCAAATTAATGCAAAATTCACCGAGACAAGGTCTTTAAAGCACAGAAATCTCTGATCACTGATGGGAAGCAGCCACCAGAAGTTTTCAGCCTAGGTTCATGGAAACAACTATTTGAGGCTCCCTGCTGACTGAGGAGCTCTGGGAACCTCCCCTGCATTTTCCTCAGGGCAGCCAGCTAGAGAAAGAGCTTTTGATTCAGCTGCTGTGTTGTGCCTGTTTTCCTCTCTTTGAAGAGCTTTATTTGTGTTACACAAAGTTAAATTAAATGTTGTTGGAAATATACTAACAGAAGTATGTATTTGTTGCTGCTGATTTGCCTCTCCTGTCTATAGGACCTGAAACCATTAGATGAGATTTGTGAGCATGATATGTGGAAATCTGTGTCTGCGCATGATAAATGAAAAGAGATGCTACATTCCAACCTAAAAATATTAAAATAAAAACTTTTCACTGCCACTGTCAGTGTAATTAATAAATAACACTCACCAGATGATGACACGAGGACAGAAGGGGCCAGCACAAAGCCAGTGCAGTGGCAGGGGCATGGGGGGCTGTCCACATGTCCCACACTGCCCACCACCCTATCACTGCAGAGAGGGCAAACCACTTGCTAGGCTCTGCTGGGAACTCAGCTTTCTCACCACAGGGAAACAAATGCAAAAGAAAGATCCCAGAATGAGCAAAATGAGGTGTTTAAAACAAAAAGCGACACTTTGGGGGTGACTGTCACACCCACAGTAGCTGTGGCCAAAGTGGATTCTGGCTGGGGGCACCAGCTCAGCCTGTGATTTTGTTGTTCACAGAATCCCAGAACATGATGAACTTGAAGGGACCCACAAGGACCATTCTGTCCGGCTCCTGGCCCTGCCCAGGCCCATCCCCAAGAGTCACCCCCTGTGCCCCAGAGCATCATCCAAACCCTCCTGCAGCTCTGGCAGCCTTGGGGCTGTGCCCACTGCCCTGGGGAGCCTGGTCAGTGCCCACCACCCTCTGGGGGAAGAACCTTCTGCTGAGATCCAACCTGAGCCTGCCCTGACACAGCTCCAGCCATTCCCTGGGTGCTGTCCCTGTCCCCACAGAGCAGAGATCAGTGCCTGCCCCTCCTCTGCCCCTGCCCAGGAAGTTGTCCCTGCAATGAGGTCTCCCCTCAATCTCCTCTTCTCCAGCTGGACACCCCAAGTGCCCTCAATGTCCTCACACACTTCCCCTCCAGGGCGTTCCCCACCTTTTTTTCCCTCCTTTGCATGGTCCCTAATAGCTTAGTGTTTTCCTTATATTGTGTTCCACCATGATTAAATTATTTTAAGGATCAGGACATCTGTGACTCTGCTCTGGGAAACCTGGGGCTGAGCCAGTGAGGAAACCTGGTGTGACTGTGAGTGTGCGGGGAGCAGCTGTGAGGGGGCATCATCCCAGCTCCAGTGGTGTCCATGGGCTCCTGGATGGTCAGACAGGGAACCTTCCTTAACACTGTTTCTGTTACAAATGCAAACAAAGATTAAGACTTTGGGAAAATTCAGCTTCTGTGGGAGGTTGAATTTTATTTTGGCCAAATTATCAATTTCATGCCAATTGGGAAATACCTTCATCTACCGTTGACCTGTAGGCTGACGGTGAAGTGACAGTGAGTTTCTAGTCAGAGGAGCTCTCCAGGTAACACGTTCTTCCCTTCAGCACACCAGTCAAATAAAAATAATAATAGTAACAAACTTGAAAACAACCTGGTGTATGTGTGTTTGGTTACTTACAGGAAGCACATTCCCACCAGCATTGCTGGTAGCCAGTAAACACTCCCTCCTTACCCAAAACCTGCATTTATGGAGGAGACATACCCCTGTCACTACAGCATCACAGCAGGGACAAGAGTGAAATCCCAACACTGCCCTGTCCACAAAAGTTGGGACAGGGGCACTTCCCACAGCTCCAACAGGACTCAGCACATGTGAAGCAAATTGACCTGGCCATTAGGCAGTCAAAAACTGCAGTGACTCTCCCAGGTCAGTGACAGTGTTGTGGTACCTGTGATAAATAGATTAAAAGAGGTGGAAAATCCGATGAGCCTCAGCAAAGTCCTGCACGTGCTGTGGAACCATTGATAGCTATAGGTGAGCTACAGAGCCAGTTAAGCTTAGGGGGTTTAATCTGTCTTTAACTTTGGACTCATATAAGAAGGAAAATTCTGTCCAAGGAATCTCATGCATGAATTTTCCACAGAGCTGCTACAGAACTGATGCGTCTGTGTTGTATTTCATTTCCAAAGCTCCCCACGCTGTTCCTGTAAGCTCAGCTTTCCCTCAGGGGTGCATTTTCCCAGGAGACCTCCCCAAGAGATTTTGGGTTGCATAGCACTCGCACTTTTCCTCTTGAGAAATTTGGAAAGAAATGTTTGAGTAAAGGCAGAGTTTTCTGTGCAGCATGAATAGCACCCTTGGGCCCGCAGCCCATGGAGGTTCTTTGCTGTCCCTGCCCTGCACGAGCACTCACAGCTCTTGCCAAGCTGCCTTCCCAGGAGAGGGACTCACTGGAAATGCAGAAACCAGCAGCAGGCCAAGTTCTCCTCAGCTTTTCCCTTCCTGTATCAATGGAACTCCTTTATATCATCAGGCCTTGTTTGTCAGAGTAATGCTGCTCTCCCAGGACAAGTGTCCCTCCCTCCAAGACACATCAGAGATGCCAGCAGCAGGAGCCGAGGACGCTGCCAAACACAGCCCCATGCATGGCGTCTAAACAAAAACCCCAGGCCCAGCAGGTGAAATCCTCACCACAGTGCTGTCAGACTTGTATTCCTTATCTGAGATTTAGCAGGTGTGCAATGCCCTGTTTAGGTTTTTTAACAGGTGGAAAATGTCATCTTGTCATGAGACATTCAATGTAAAACACTCTCTTGCAGTGGTTTTTGTATCTCAGTGCTCATCACCTCACCATGAGATACAATACCTGTTCTAGTCTCAGACCCATAATTTAATTTGTCAGCTACTGGCAAATATATTTCAGTGCTGCACCCGGCAAATATGTAAAAATATCAAATGCATTGTGTTGTTAATAATATGGTTGTAAGTCATTCACAGAAATTAAACTTGCATTACAATTAAATCTCTTCTGACCATAATGATGTTCCTATTTTGCCATTTTATTACTGCACAGTGAAAAGTACAAATAAATGTATAAGAAATTGTAATTAGGTATACTCATTTGTACTAAGTGCTTCTAAAAGTTGTCTTTTGGAAATGTAAACTGGCGTCAAAATATGTGATATACAGATTTCACACAAAAAAAGTCTTTCTCTTCTTTGTTTATATTTCTTAACCAATATGCCCAGTTTCATTGCAGTACTAGATATTTTATCTAATACATATTTTGAGCCTTGGCAGGAAATTTTTAACTGTGATTTCGCAGTTGAGAGAATCAATGAAATTATAGTACTCTCGGAATAGCATCTCTGAATTCACACCCTCAGCCAGCAATACTGCTTTTCAAGTATTATTTAACATTCTGTTGGTTTTGTCTTCATAATCACTACTTTCTTCCCTTAATGTATCATTGCCCACACTAGCAAAAAGTAGGAAATAGTAAAAAACTTAGCCAACAAGATTTTGAGACCAAAACTCCTTTTCAAGGGATAGAATAAGGAAAAATATTCATTTCACCAGACCTAATCCCAAACCTTTCTTTCCAATTTTTCTGCTACTAGAGATGTAGACATTACTAACTCCAATTTGAGAAGGAGGCAAAAGTTCTTTATTGAGGACCTAAAATAATTTTTTTTTCCTGGAGTTCTAATGCCCTTTAACCCCACATTCTTGAAAGATGAATTCAAACTAAAATAAGCAGAGACAAGGAATATTGGAATGATGGTGAAGCTATTGTAGCAAATAAAACCTTTGGCATGCTTAGTCTTAGCAAATCAAAGGTTAAGAGTGTTATTTATAGAGGGCAGTCATACCTGACTAGAAAAGTGAAACCTAACCCTCCAAATACTATTGTTAAAGGTAGAGGTGAAGTCAGATATGGGAGGAGCTGACATATGGCTACTCAGTATTGCCAGTAAATAGATTTCTTGGCCCACGAGGCTTGTTGTAGTTCAGCATTTTTCTCTTGCCATGACAATGGAGGGGTGAGGATGAAGTTGTCATGATGGGAGTGAAGGAGACTGAGCCAGAGAGAAGGTTCAAGGTGAGCCACCTCTGCAGGACAAAGCCAGGTGATGTCCCACCACTCAGACATAGGCTTTGAACAAAATGTTAGGGTTTTCTTCCTAAGCTGCATTAATTACCCAGTCTTGCCTTGCAGGGAACATTAGTTAGTCATTAAAGCGCACTGGTAAGAGTCATAAGGTTGGATTGTCTCTTAACTCTTTCACAGCTTTATTGAGGTTGTTGCTACTCTCCTCCTGCACCACTGGAATTGTTATTTTGCTGTCTCTCACAAGGGAGCGAGCAGGTAACTCATGGATTATTGAAATCACTTTCTGAAAACTCTCCAGGCACCTCTCTGCATCTGTAGATGTCTAAATGCATTTAAAAGCTGGCCTGAAAGCCCTCCAGGATATTAAAGCATGGCTCCAGAAGTGTTCCAGAGGTGCAAAGTACTACCTCAGGTATGAACTATACACATCTCCTTGGATACAAGTCAGGCCAGATCACAGGGTTTTGCTATACGCTAATAGGTTTTTGCAAATTAATTAATGAAGGCATTGGGCATAGGAAGAGAATTACTTGAACAATGCCTGAAATTTTTTACCTACATTTGCTTGAAAAACAGAAAGTAGTCAGGAAATGTCAGGTTTTGTGTATGAGTCTTTACAGCGTACAAAAAAAAAATAAAAAAGGTCTTTTTTTTTCTTGTAGAGTAACAAGCAGAGTCACGAGAGAGTTTTTCAGTACTGTGTGTTATTCCTGTTGCTAAGGAAAGATTCCTTCATCTGTGCTCAGTAAGGCTTCCTCAAAAATTCCTCCACAGAAGGATGGCATTACAGAGCAGTGCCAGAAAAATCAGCTGATAGTTAACCAGAAAACTGGAAAGTTTTTGCAAGACAGTTCCCAATTTCCGTTATAAAGCCCAGAATTATTTGTAGCAGGGAGGAGCCTGGGGGAATTATAGCAGGTCTGTATGATTAATCTTGTCCCTAAAGAATCTTCCTCAAGAGGAAGAAACAAGAATAAACCAAAACATTTGGCTTGGGTTTGGTTGGCACAGTCCGGTCACCTTAGATCCTGCAGGATCTCCACTGTGCTTTCTAAAACACAAGGTAAAAATCTCTCTCACAAAAAGAGTAGTAGATATTTGTCATTGTTGCTGGGACAGCCTTGATAAAAAGCAGGCAAAGATCCCAAATTGATAAGAGTAAAAACTTTTATTATATATATATATAATTTTTTTCACACAGCTACTTTTATATATTTCCTAAGTGTACGTGCAGTAACATTACTGGTGCTCATTACACATAAGCAATCACCTATTGGGCACTGTTACAAACTGTCTCTATGCAAACTACTGTCTCTGTACCAACTCATCCAGGCTTCTTATCTTGTTCTTCTCATGGGTTCTCTCAGTCTCTGCAAGTTGTTTATCTTCACGGGTATACAGCAATCTGGCCAAGGTCAAACTCCTCTTGCTCCTTCAAGGGATCTGCAGACCTGCTGCAGTTCCCACAGATATTCTTTGCTATCATCACTACTTAGAACTTAAAGAGAGCTAGAAATACAGAAATCTTCGAGATCTCTGTAGTCTGCAGTAGATTTCCCTCTCTCTGTTGCATGTGTTCATTTCCAATCCATCATGCAGGCACCACCATGATTTTCAGTACCACTGCTCACCAAACGATGCCACTTATCACCAGAGAGAGAGCAGAATTGTCTCTCACGGGAGTAATAGGTGAGAGTGTGCCCTCTAATTTATGTTGTGGGATTCCTTATTCTTTTCCAGCAAGACTTACCTGTGTCAATACAAAAGCCTGGAAATCCACATTAGCAGGTAGTTTTGTTACACCCTTTGATACAAATCAAATATTACCAAAATACATTTCCTGGAGGAGTTTGGATTGCTGGTTGTACCACATTCCAGGGCATGGTAAGGAAGGGGGGCTTTGGTGTATCTCCTACACACCAAAGGTCTGCTGCCTCAGCAGGATCTGGCTGAGGTCCTCTCTCCAGCAGCACAAGAAATGGGGCTCATGGAGCACCACCCTGCTCTGACACACTTCCCAGAGAAGGACCCTTCCAGCAATCACTGGTTGGGCAGAATTAAACCTATTGCTTTATCCTGCCCATTCTCTCTAATGGCCACTAATGACCTTATGCTCTCTGCTTTTGTCTAATTGCTTTTTAAAGCCATTTGCACTTTTGCCTGGTGTTAAAATATGCATGTTATTAGTCCCAGTAGTGTTGCTCTCTTGGAAAATGTGATTCAGTAGCCAGTAGACCAAATTTTCACTGGATGTACACTTCTCTGTAGTGAAAACAAAGGAAAGATTTTGAGAGCCTTTCTCTTCCTAAAGGGTAGCAGTGACTGCCTTACACTATGATATACTTGTAATATTCACTAGGAAAATCCTATGCCTCCAAAAAAGGAGATGAACCTTGGATGTTTTACCCTCCTGTCCCTTCTCCATGACATGTCTCTGCCCTGTGAGAATTTCTGGGAATATTTTGACCATCTTTGGTAGAACGTCTATTTCCAGAACAAGGTTTTAGTTTCCTCTTTGCAGCCATTTATTTTGGCACACAATATCCACCAGTTCCAGAACAGAAATGAGTGTGAGTTTCAGCAGAGATAGAGCTCACTTCTCCTTGACTCATTTATTGTAACCCAGCAGTTTTCATCCTTGGAGATGTAGAAATTCCATGGATGCAGAACACATCTTCCATCTTCAGCTCTGGGTGCAGACTCACTTGACTCAACTTAGGGGAAAGACATGCCTGTCCAGTGGCATGCTCCCTCAAGAGCACTTTCTCCTTCATAGAAGGGATTTCAAGAACATTATTTTCCTATTCCAACTCCTTCGTTTTCCAGAATCACAGGTAGTTTACAATATAGAACTACTGAGAAGCTTCTCTGTCATTACATACATGAAATTTAGGCATTTGTACCTACAGTGCTATTGAAATAGGCGTGCCTGGATGTTGCATTAACACCAACATTGGCTCACAGCTGCATCACACACAGACAACCAGATCCAGCCCATTCACAGGCCACTTCCTCTGCTGATTATTACAATCCTTTCTGGTTTTCCTTAGCGACGTGCACAGCCTGCAGTAGGAACTCTGTATATATGATTTCAAGCCATAAAATGTTCTTCCTTCTTTACCTCCTGGATGAGAACCCGTGAGACAATCTGAGCATCTCCAGCACCAGTGTGTGACCTGTTGAACATGACCACAATGTTGCTTCTGTGGAAGGTGACAACATAAGTCTTATGCTGTGGTGTATGAAAGTGTAAGCAATGCCCTCTTTCCAACAAATGGAGAGGCTCAAAGGGATGCCATTTCTTTTCAGATGGCTTAGGTTTTGCTCACAAGACCTTTGCTTTCATCTTGGTGAGCAGGAACTGAAAACAGAAAAGTATTGTAGTATGTCTGGAATATGAAAGATACATTCTGCTGCTTCTTTGATGTCTCATGAAAGAAACCTAGAAGAATACAAATGCAATATCATTAAAACACATTACTAATCCAGCAGGAACGGTGCATTATAAATTGTTGACCAATCCTACTGCAAACTATGATCTGTAATCTCCTGAGGAAACTGTCCTGAGTAATAGCTTTCAATATGACAAGGAATTTTGAACTTTCTCAAGTGAAATAGGGATGACAATTTTTTAACACCACTGAGATACCTTGAAGTGGCAGTTGCTGGTTAGAGAACAAAAGTCAAAATGGCAAGGTTTAGATATACAGAAAATGGAAGATAATGATGCGTGAAATAAATGGAGAAGAATTGAGGAAAATACTGGAAAGAGGAAGTGCAGGAAACAGTTTGACCCACTAGTGAGCCTAGTTCCATTTCTATGGAAATGAGCTCATTACTGCTAATTTTTTTTTTTTTTAAGCTCCTAGTTGATTCGTGAAGTGCAGTTTGAATTCTGATAAGGGCTTCATGAATCACTGGGAAAAAAAACCCAAAAAAACCCATTTGAACAAAATATCCAGAGTGAAATGATTACCAACTCCCATAGAATAATCAGCTGCCTGAGCACTTTATGTAACAGAGCATGCACTAGGAGAGCCAGCTTCTCGCCTGGTATCACAAGTCTAAAATGTTTCACTCTGCAAAGAAAAGGGATCATGCTTCTGCAATCTAATTTTGGATGGTTACTCCATCCAAGAGCCTGCATTAAAAAGGAAAGACATCTTTGATTTTTGTTTCCCCCTGTCATTTCCATGTTTGATCTGTTTTTAAAATCAGCATCCCAAGAATTGGCCATAGAATTGCTCCTTGTTCCTCAGAAATAGGAGCATCTGTGGCATTCATGCAGTGTTTTGCAAGCCATCAGTGCTGGCTGGAGGCACAGCTAAGCAGGGAAGGGAAATGCTCCAGGTCCAGAACTTGGGTTCTTCTTAAACCTTCAGGATGATGAAAAAAATCCAATGATGCAAGAAAGCTTTGTTTATTTTATAAACCCATCAATTTTTAAGATTGTCTTTAGACATGAGCAGAGTCTGTCTGTGACAGCTGGATTTTTAACGAAACAACACTGATTGACTTCACGTGTTATTCATACAGTGCCTACCCCGTGTATTAAGTCTCTGAACACTTGGAAGAGAATGCCCTTGGCAAATTCTGTGCCTCTCTGCTAATTTGCCTTGTACTCATTTTCTAGATGTGCATAGGTCACTAGCTGTCTCCAGCATGTCTCTTGTAACAATGCACTTCGTAGAAATTACACAAAATAAACCTAATCCTTTTGCCTCTGTGCATTGTGTTGCTTTTCCAAACCCTTTCCCATTTTAGAAATGACTCGGTACATCACACTTCAACAAGGTAAACAGAACAGCCATCCTCACTGGAGGTGCACAGGTCACAGTGTCCCATGGATGTGCATACTTCAATCACTTGCAGGGCCCTGCACTAATTTCAAACAAGGGCTTAAATTGACATTTGAAGTGAAAGAACCAAGGCCAGGTTGGACGGGGCTTGGAGCAACCTGAGATAGCAGAAGGTGTCCCTGCCCATGGCAGGGGGTGGAACCAGATGGGCTTTGAGGTCTCTTCCAACTTAAATTATTCTATGATTCTATGAAGCATTTGGATTCTCTTTTAAAGAATGTTATCTGGAGATGGATGGACATAGACACTCACCATTCTGCAGTTATGACAGGCCTTAGAAGATTTTCATTTTAAGGCCAACTGGAGATTGAGAGATAAATTTAATTATAACCTACAAGAGGATATACATTGGTACAAATAAGAAATAATTTGGCATATATGACTCCAGTGAATTGGTACAGACTTAAGCTGATTTTAGTTTTCTTGAATGGAGGATTAATTCTGGAGGCAGGTTATAATGCACTATGCTATTCAGGTGATAGTATTATTAATAATGCAAAGACAGTATTTTCACTCTGTATGTTCCCATACATTGGGACAGGAGTTTGTGAGACACCAAAGCTGTTTTGTTAAAATACTTCCAAGGTTTTCTTTTTGCATCTCACATTTCTGCACTTCTCAGAGCACAGAAGCAGAAAGGAATCAGCATTTGAAGAAAAACAAAGACAGAGGATTGATGTGGAAAGAAAAAATATCAAAAGCTATTTCTCTTAGCTGTGAACTCTCATGACAAAGCTGTAGAGGTGGCAACAGCTCTGCAGGGAGAATTTGTCTGCTCTGTGTGTGAAGTGCAGACTGAAGGTCCTACAGCACTCTGGCATTTCTGAGACCTTACACTCCTAAGCTTTTTAATTGTAATTTGAGTTTTGACATTATTGATATCTCATTTCATTCCCTACTTTCCTCAAGGGAAGGCTGTGTTGTAGGACAGAAAATAAACTTGTTTATTTTGATTATATACAAAAAGATAAAAAATAACATGAAGATTATTTTCTCTTTGTTTTTTATTTCCTCTTACAGTTGTGAGCAATGTTACTTCTTCAGAATTAGTTCTGATTTCAAGATGATCAAAGTCCCATTCAAACTAAATAATATGATAATATTATTACAAATTAACAAAGATTTGTACTCCCTTATGGCAGGTATAGCACAGACATATATAAAGGACAGTTGAAGTCAAGGAAAAAAACAGAAGAAAACAGAAGTATCTTCTTAGTGCTGCCGATCAGATGTAGGGGGGAAACCCTTACTCTTGCTTTCTGTTTAACTATTTATCTGAGGTTCTTGTAACAGAGACAAAGAATTCAAAAAGTGAAAACTGAAATCCTTGGGAAGAGAAGGACGTGATCCTCCGAAGGAAATGCAGAAAGACCAGACTGTATCCCTTCATAATGTAATGATAACTCACTTTGCAAAGTTGAGTTAAGAATTTGATTTACAGATTGCACAAATGTTATTTGAATAACCAAGGTTGCCTGTCAAAATAATTTATAATGCCTTTCCTTATTGAAGCTCATTAACTGTAAGTTAATTTTGTTTCAAGGGTGAGAATTATGTAATGCAGAAAGCTCCAGATATATGACTTTATATAACATGTAAAGTTCAGTCATTACTGTGGAAAGCAAGACAGTCGAGTTCTGCTGAAGGGACTTACCCAGCAGAAATCTACTTTGTGACATCTTACTCAACAACCAGAAAAACAGGATCCAAGCACTCTTTACACGGCTATAGCCAATTTTTCTCCAGAAATTTAAGTAGCTGGACCTTAATCTCTTATTTGACTGCACTTTTCTACTGGTATTACACATTAGTTTGCCTTTTTTCAACAAGCAGCCATTTAATTGGGTAGGCTTCCTACTTCTACCATTTTGGTTTCAGTATCTAATAACTCTAAATCATTAAAAGTTATCTTAAAAAGAAATAGTTTTGTTTTCTCCTTGTTAAAAAAAGCATTAAATCTACAGAAACGTGAATGGGTAAAGATTCTTTGTCCCCTTTTCTCTCCAGTCTGGAATGTGGACAGGAGGCAAGAGCTCACATGGGAACCCAGATCTGGGCAAACCAACTCTCAGCTGGGCCAAGACTCACATTCCGATTTCCAGGAAGGGGGAAGGCAGTTGCCATAGTACAGGTGTCCAAATCCACCATTCCCTGATGGCTCCGAGAGTTCCCTAGGATTGAGGTACATATTTGACAGCTCTGCCAACACAGATCTGGCTGCCTCAAAGAGTCATTCCAGAAACTGTCTGTGCTACATAAACGTGACACAAAAATAAAAGGGTAGCTACTCATTCCCACAGTTAGCCAGAATAACAACCCCTGTGTGTCCATAAAGGGCAGGTGCAATGCTCGGTCATTCCACAACGTTCAAGCCTATCACATGCTGTGCAATAAGCTACAAACTCTTTCTGGAAAGCAAATTTCCAGAGATGCCTCAGTGGTGTTTCTCTGCTGTGTGTACACAGCATATTATTCTTCCAGATTCCTTTCTTCCCCCTGGGGCAGACATATTCATGTGTACATTTAAAAAATCACACCACAGTCCCTGGATGGTCAATACAAAACCAGCTGAAAGACAATATCATTGATCTGAATAAAGTCGTGACCTCAGTGACTGCAAAGACTAAGCAAGGCAGTTCTCAGGTGGTTTTCCTTTTAATTGTATTGTGTCTTCTCTATCCTCCTTAGGAATCCCCCAAATACTGCAGTGCCTCTATGCCCTTCCCTTTCCTGGGGTAGAACGCTCTACTGCAGCATATTTACACTTCCTAAACAAGCATTCTGAATTAAGAGCATTTAATCAAAACCTTTTATCTGATTAACTGTACTTTCATCAGGAACATTTGAGACACCTTTTCCTTTTCATCATGTGAATGTTGACAGACCTCCTTTATCAGCCCTTTAATTAACAGCACGTAAGGGAGGCAGAGTGGGTATGACACTCGATTACTTCTGCTTGATTTCAAGTCTGTTTGTGAGACTTTCTCTCAGCTCATAGTTGAAATTGTCTTATCTCATACATTCCCAGGATTACTGTTTCATGTAAATGTCATTTTTGCTCTCCAAAACATTAAAAAAACCCACACCAGTGCGATATAACTCCTGTCTCTCTCTGAGAGACATGAGGGAAGGTGCATGCTTTTGATCAAAGACAAGATGCCGACTTCAAAGTAACACCTCATCTGTAAATATATTACACAGTGCTCTTAGGAAGGGAAGGGGACTCCTGGATTTCAAATAACTCAAGGCTAATACCGGGGGATTCGCCTGCGTTCACTGAGTTTAATCTTCCTCCTCTGAATACAGACAGAAAATTAAACAGAAAGGTTTTAAAGACCTTGAGTTCCAGTTTCCTCTTATTTATCTAAGTCAAATAGACCCCAGTTCAATACTTCACTGGAAGAACACTCAGATTATTGTGGACTGAGAGAAGAATTCAGAAAAAAAAATCACAAATTTCAGAAGCATCACAGATTTTTTCTTAACCCAAGTCTTCCTTCTGGTGGCAGAAAGTAGTGGCTATGTGCCTGCAGATGCTCAACGACTAATTTGTCTGGGATCTTCCAAAATTTTTCCATCACCACTGGAGATGTTTTTGTTGTTTCTTTCATTGCTGCAGTTTAGAAAAGCAAAACAGAATTCTAGACTATCTTCAGATGCCGGGAAAGGACATTAAATCATTTCATAACATGCTAATTCAACATGGACCATCATGGTATCTTACAAATAATAATATTTGAGAGCTAGCCACAAGTACTTGCACGTGAAACGAAACAGTTCTGAGTGGGCACAGAGGGATCAGTTTTACCATCAATGAACCATATAATCAACAATGTGAGTGTGCAGGTATCACCCTCATCTCTCTGGAGTCAACAGGAGGCAACCCAAGACTGAAATCAATGGCAGTTTTCTTCACAAACCCCCATAATTCAGCCGTCTAGGTATGGTTTATAAATCATATAAATTTCATTGCATCTTAAGAAAACCCCAGCTATCTGCAAGGAACAGATTTTGGTCTTCAGGAATCTAAATTTTGAGATTATTTTAAAATGTCCTATTGTTCTACTTGAACTCCTTGTGCCTCTCAAAAGCAGAGGAAAATTTTCCATTTATCTGAAATGAATGTGCAGTATGTTAGAAATGTGTAAGCTCTTATTGCTAATTAGGGATTAAAACCTCTTGAATGTTCAAGACTGTTAATAAGCTGAAACAAGCCTTTGTTTCTGCTGTATTTACTCTCAAGGTGTGCTGTTTCTCATTTTCTCTAAATGTGGTTGCCACAGTAAATGCACAGCAAAGAGCTCAGGGTTCCTTCTCTGGGTTTGGGAAGGATCAGTTCCCTCAAGGTTTTTGCACCAACATTTTCAGTATGGGGCAAAGTATAATCCATAGTCAGAAATTTAGTATCACAACCTGCTTCTTTGGTGAGACAAAATCTTAAGCATCTTGCTCTCAGTGTGCCAGCAGTAACAGAATTGTATTGGGGATATTTGGGCTGGATGGCAGAAGGTGTAGCCAGGATTCTCCAGCCCCACATTCCCAGACCCTTTACATCCCAAGTGGATGTTTGTATTTAAGTATGTGTGTCCAAGACCTGGGTCCAAACAACAGATCTGCCCAAGGCAAGAGATCTAAGGCTGGTTTGACCCCAGTAAGGTTATTCCCATCCTTTCTGTACCAGCACTGCTCATCTAAAGTAAAACTTTTCCCAAAATGCAGATCCTGTGGCAGCTTTTTGTGAAAGGTCTGCTGGAGCCTCAGGCACGGAATGAAACTCCTCGGGAGGGGCAGGCACTGATCTCTGCTCTGTGCGGATCAGGGACAGGACCCAGGGAATGGCTGGAGCTGTGTCAGGGCAGGCTCAGGTTGGATCTCAGCAGAAGGTTCTTCCCCCAGAGGGTGGTGGGCACTGCCCAGGCTCCCCAGAGCAGTGGGCACAGCCCCAAGGCTGCCAGAGCTCCAGGAGCATTTGGATGATGCTCTGGGGCACAGGGGGTGACTCTTGGGGATGATCCTGTGCAGGGCCAAGGGTTTAGAGTTGATGATCTTGGTGGGTCCCTTCCACCTCAGCACATTCTGGGATTCTGTGAAAACAACATAAGCCAGTAAGTCCTGCAACATTTATATTTACAAAGATGTTCTCGACGTACACAAACCCAGATCAGCCACTTCCCAGGACTTTGCTGCAAAGACCTGACGTCCCTGGTTGTGCCATTAGCACTGAATACTTATCCTCTCACATGCTTGGTTGCCTCTTGCCATCTCTGTACTCCTGTCTCGCAGTGAAACTCCCACAAGTTCCTGACGGGTGAAAAATTAAACAGTATAGCAGCCAGTTTGTACAAGCTCAGACTTCACTGGAAAGCTGAGGGCATACCTGGAAACACTTTTAAAATATATAAAATTCATGAATGCTTTTCAATTTGCAGCTGAGACATAAATATGTGTAATGAGCATGTAACAGACATCTTACCTCTCCAGCATGGATATATATCTGCTGCCTCACTCTCCCTTGGAAGCAGAGTGATTTAATGTGCTTTGCTTGGTAAGTCACCCTCCAGTAAAATAAATTTGATTTCTGCTGCAATCAAAAGAATTTAAACAAAATCACCTCCCAGCTCTCCCTAGGTTCATTTAGCAAGACATCCATTTCAGTCTTCATTTTCAATACAGAGAAATTAAACAAGGTTTGTTTGAGGCAATCTTTATGGTCCTCTAAGGAGAGGTGTGAAGTCTAGTCCTAGGCCATGTCTTTCACATGTCACATTTCCTCCGTCTGTGCTTGGGTTCAGCTCCCTCTGAACAGGCTGCTTGCCCACTTACGGTTATTTGCATGACTGTCTTCCAAAAGCAAAGGTCTGGGAAGGGGAAGGGCAGGGAAGGGCAGGGCAGGGAAGGGCAGGGCAGGGNAAATATGTCACTATAAAATAAAATCTCAGTGACACATGAGAGGAGTAGCTGTATTCTCTCAACTCTCCCCCCTCTTGGGGAGGGCAGGGCAGGGCAGGGCAGGGCAGGGCAGGGAAGGGCAGGGAAGGGAAGGGAAGGGAAGGGAAGGGAAGGGAAGGGAAGGGAAGGGAACTCTTCCCTCCCACCCTGCCACCATGTCCTGCCCATGCCATAGTCAGGAATTTCCAAGTACGTTGTTCTGCAAGCCAAGAAGGAAAAAGAACAGCAATGGGTTAGTTTTTAGGAGATAGAGATTTGATTCTCAGTCTGTAGCCAAGGATTTAAATAGTTGCTCCTGTTAAGTTGTTGGCCCAGCCTCGATGCTCACTCAGCAGCAGTGTGGAATTGCAGAGGTGCCAGACAACCTGAATTTCCTTTCTGTGTCTGATGGCTCATTGCTTCATGCATCACATACAGTTCATGAAAATCACTGCAAAGCACAGCCTTTTGCTCAGCAAAAGACATTTTTAACCATCCCGCTCTTTTCATGATGTTCAAGCCATCAAAAGTAACTACTTAGCTACTTAGCTTTGTCACATTATTTATTAAACAATGGAATATGAATACTTTCCATGAAAGAGAAATTGGAAATCAAACTTTTAATTCAGTCTCACAGGATCTGCACATTTATTAATCCAGTGTAACCACGATGTTTCAGTAATGGTTAGTGAACAAAGTTGTGCACCAACCACTGAACATTCACACAGAACAGGACAGGACCATCTTTTTCCATTAATATGCTGCTGTCACCATGTTAAAATGCTAAAAACAAGGACATCTCAAAGGATATTTAATATGAAGAATTAGTTTCTTTTACATCTACATTACTAAACAAATCGTTTATTCCACTCCATTCACAGAGAAAATTCTAAACACCGGTTCTAATAAATCTTAGAAAAATACGTTGACAATTTTGGCTTCTGTTTGAAACTGTGCAATTTTCAAGACTGACTGAATTTCGCCACTCCTACTATTATATTTGCTCACAGACTTAAAAAAAAACCTCACAAGGTGCTCAGAAATTACGAATTCAGAGAATGTTTCACAACACTGTCTTAATTTCAGCAATTCTGTATAACTTAAGGAGTTGCCAACCACACATTCTCCTCCAGAATGAGGGAGATGTACCCGTGCAGAGACATCAGGCTGTGCAACAGCTGTAGGAGGTGGAAACCCAGCTCTAAAGCAAGGAATTGGAACCCAAATTCTTGCACGAGATCTCAGGATCTCATGTCTGACAATAAAATAAAAGAAAATAAATAAAAAGAATATCAAGATCATCAAGTAAAGGGGGACTAAGGCTCTCTGGAGGCTCCATCCCACAGAAAGAAATATCCTCTGAAGTCTGGGGACCTGAGTGGGATCTACAGACACTGGAGGCTGAGAAGGAGACTGTGAACTCTGTTTCAGTTCAGAAAACTGAAGTTGAAGGAAGGTTTTGTTTGTATAATTGGGGTTTTTTTGGTTTAGTTTAATATCTATTACTCTAAATGTTCCTCCCACAAAATTCTTAATAATTCCAGGCAATGTGGTGAATCATAATGAAAACCTGTCCTAAATTGAATTTCCCCATAATTTACATCTACCAAAGTTTGGGATCTCTCCTTCAAAGACAGACACTACCTTGGAAAAAAGAGGTCACTGGCTGGTTTCCTAATTGGACATCTGAGAATCAGGAATTCAATCCCAGTCAAGTTCTTTTCGCCACCTCTCAAACATCTCGTTCCATCTTGCTGCAACAATGAAATAAGAACGTACCTGACTTTTTCTACAAGTATTCTGCATCTGTTTTCATATAACATTTTACCCCCAATTTAGGATGCAATTTACCTTAATTGTGCCAAATTATCAGCAGACCATCTTTTGCTTGAAATCTCTGTCTTCCCTCCACTGTCATTTTTACAGGCAGCTCAGCAGATAATTTTATGCTACTGCAGGCACACAAGGCAGATTCTAATATTGATCTGAATTTTTTCCTTGAATAAGATTTGCATTCCTGCCTTATCTACTTTTTTTCTTCCCATAGAACATGATTTACATTCTTAGGTCTTGCTGCTTCATTTTAAAGCCATCTTGAAAAAGTCTCTTTCTAATCATCCTTCCAAATTCTTGTGGGAATAACTCTTCCTACTGATGCTTAGGAGAGGAAAATCTCAAATAAATTGATGCTACTCTCGCAGACTATAATGACTGGAAACTGTATTTGTTGATGGAAATTAGAGAATTTTTATAGCTTTCTAGTAATCTAGCTCTGGGACAGCTAATTACCAGGGCTTGCCATGTCTGAATACTGAGGAAGCGCATTCAATCTTGCAGCTCTTCTGAACAGGAAAAATCCAGCAGCATCAGCCAAAGACCATCCTTGAGGCACAGCAAGGTCCAGCATAAAAACCTCCTTCACAAAAAGCAAAAGAGAGACATTTTCTTTGCATTAAAAACAAGTAGGTAGGGGAAATGAATTTCGTTTCAGCTGGCCTGTTTCCACTTGCCTGCCCTGCCCACTGCACGTGCTGGAGAGGCAGATTCATTCCAGAGCATGACCATGGCCTCACTCCTTTTGTCCTCTTGCCCACCCTCCCACTCCCTCTCAATATTAAGCTCCTCTTCTACGAGACAGAATTGCACCATTCAGGTAACAGTCCATTATATCCCACTACCAAAATTAAAGGGGAACAAATGAAATCCAAGTGTTTAAGTCTCCTGAATTTTGCCCAAATTTAAAAGTAACTCTGGGACACGAATCAGTGATACTTCTGCTCTCAGTTCTCCTGAGTTCATTCTCTCTGCTATCTCAGTTTCTAAGGGCATCTCTATTTTAAATTTTACTTTTAATGCAAGAAGAAAGGTGCCTTCTCAAAATTCTTTCTGTTAGGTCTGAATGCCAAAAAGTAATTTACCTTGCTACTACACTGTTATCCTCTTACCAATATCACATTCTTCTTTTCCACAGATACTTTATTGACTAGAGGTAGTCAATGTTATGTTCCAGCTTTGGACGCAGCTGACATATCGCAGTGGTCCAGAAACACTGGAAGAGAGAAACAGGAAACCACATTTCCCTGGAATTTTTTGTAGTTGAAGGGTTGTATCACACTGGTAAGACACAGAGAGAGGTTGTCTTAGTTCAAGGGGAGAACTAAGATATCTATGTTGGCCAAGAAATAATCCCTCTCCTTTAAACTTAGAAAACAGAACTTTAGGAAAAAAAAAATATATATATCAAAGGATAACAGTTCTTAACCACATACATATATACATATCCAGAAAAAGAACCAAACAACAACAATTTGCAATAAACCCCTCCACCCACAAACGACAAGGCAAACAAGTCAAAAGGTCTTTTTGGCTACCCCCCCCAAAAAAAGGGAAATGCAATTGTATCTATGGACAGCAGGTGGCGATGTCGTACCTCCGCCGCTGGCCACTCGCTCTCTCAGGGGTGCAGTTCTATTTACGGACAGCGGGTGGCGATGTCGCGCGCAGCCAGCTGGCCCCTCTCTCTGGGGAATGGCAGGAGCACAGTGCTGGGTCAGCTGCTGTGAGGTCAGTCATAAGAGCAGCAGAAATCCAGCCTCTGCAGTGTAGAAAACGGGCGTGTTTCTCTTCCTCACAGCACTCTCCTGTGGTGTTCACAGGTGATCGGTGAAGCCAGAGAGGAAAAGACACAATCCTGGTCCCCCAGCGATTGCAGACCTGGTGTGTCCCCATCCTCTCTCCTCCATGCCGAGCCGCTGCACCCTGACCTGCGCAGGAAGCGCAGAAACCCCAACTCCTTCCCCCACCCGAGCCCGTCTTCCCTCCCCCTCCCAGACAGGGGAGAGATCAGAACAAAAGGCTGGCTAAAGCAAAGAACATCAGGATATGCACATCCATTGTGCCGTTTGTTAACCATCTTTACCAACACTAAGGCGTTGGCTCCAAGCTTTTTGGAAGGAATTCCAGCTGAGGTTTGTAACTCTAACAGAGGTTTTGTATGTCCCATTTGAGTTTAAGTTCATTATTGCAGTGTATCATATGGGAAAAGGGAACTCAGATTTTAAGAAACTCCAGATAGGAGAGAGTCATCCCTACTGCCACCCAACACCAAACATTAAACTGGGTCTTGATTACTTAACAATTCCCCTAAGATGTCGGAATGAGAACTGCAAATATATGCTAAACCAACATATTTAGCACCATGCACAATAGTTGGGGGGCTGACAGAGGTTCGTCTCGCTCAGTCTTACTGGCCAGCATATGTTTCCATGACAGGGAAAAGTAGGAAAATCTATGACATATTTCCTGCTTGTATTAACTAAGTACTGCTTTTTAAAGTCAACTAAAGTTCAATTCACCTTTAAATAGACAAACAAAAGATATGAGTACATTTTAATAAGGTCCCCAACCAATTCAAATCATGCAGATGCTTCTGCTGAGCTCACTGGCCATTCACATCGGCCTTTACCCACAAGCAGCAGGTGAGTCAGAAAGAAATTTTGAGTCTAAGCTTTGCAAAAGAAGAGAAATCTGCTTTAGAGCAGTGATTTTGTGGGCCTGGCAGGACATCTTTTGCATCATGACGCTCCTTTCAGCTGTAACCTCTGCTGGGCCACTCATCCATCCATACCTTCAGTGGTACATTTGTTAGAGGAAACTGCAAATCCCAGAGTGATTAGCTGAATAAACCACTCTGACTGCAGGACATGCCCTTTCCCAGACCACCAATTGCACATGCATTTGAGGTGGGATTCTTCCTAGAAAAATAACTCTGGGCATCTACAGAACAATCGCTTTTGACATTAAACAAATTATTCTCCAATGCAAAGTGTTCAGGCTTTACTCTGGAATTAATGAGGTGATCCCACACAGCTTGGCAATCTATAAATTACACTTTTGAACTGAATCACATTTGCCTGTGCTATAATTATCAGTCTTTGTACCTTCCTAGGCCTTGTACTTGCCCAGAGAGAGCTGAAGTCCCAGGTTAATTGCTTAGTGACCTTCCACTCCACAGACAGCAAGTTCAGAGCTGCAAGAACTTCCTTGGCTGGTTCAGTTCAGAATTACCTGCTGGAGTTGCTGTCCCTTCCTTGGTTATACAGTGAGTGTGGAGTGGTGCAGTTAAGTGGGGACAAATCTCTGCCTTGGCATTCTTGGGCCTTTAAATCTGTGACTTATTTTAGAGAACCACTTTATGAATGATTATGTCAACATGCTCAGAGTCTTTACTGAGGCAAGAGAAACCAAAGTATGGCCTTTTCTTCTTCAAGCAGAGTAAGCATCACACCAGTATTTGGCTACCACTGCACTACAGAGCCTTTCTGATTGTTTCCTACGTGTAACTTCTGTTCCTGTTGTTCTGATTGTTAATCTATTACTTTGCTGCTGCCATGCTTTCTGACCTGCATTCTTCCACCTGGAAGTCTCTCCGTTCCTTCCTGTTCCTCCAGAGCAGTTTCTGGCTGTTCTTTAAGCTCTGACAGCCTGTGCTTTTGTGGTACCTCTTAGTGGATGGAGGTCATATGGATTTTTTTTTTATTTTGTATTTTGAGATGCTTGCTTCCCTCATTATTTTAAGAGTTTGAGTAAATACTCTCTTCTTCTGGCTATCATAACACAATTAATGGGCTGATTTCCTCCAAAGGTCAGTCTCTGAACAGTACGACCATGGGAATAGAAACAAAGCAAGGAGAATAGAAACAAAGCAAGACCCCAATTTCCCAGTCTACAGAAACCACAGTTTTCTGAAAAGACTTTCAGCCTGTTAATCAGATTAGCAGAGACCTAATCCTCTTCAATACTGACTGCTCCTCAGTACCTGTTTTATAGCCCAGACTGCCCCATTAGTCTTTGACATTCAGCAACTTCCTTTGTCCAACAACACCCCAAGTAATCAATTCTTTCCTATGTCCTGAATTTTATCAATGAAAATATTACAGCACAGGGCAGAACAGGAATAAATATGCACTATTAAAACCAAACAGATAACCTTTGGAACTAATTTGTTAGGAATATAAATTTAATATCATCCAAAGTCATATTTTGATTTATGCCTGTATCATGTAAGTATTTGGGGTTTTGGCACTGGTGTGACAGTTCCATGTATTATTATCTCTTCCAGTTCCTCCAGGCATCTCTGGAAGATGCCTGTGGTTTATAGAGCTAAGCTCTTTTGTTCAGGAGTGAATTTATATGTCATCACATACACCATTTTTATTTCTTTTTAGACTTATATATAAAGAGAGATATAAAATGCTAAAAGTCCAGCAGCTGTGTACTTTAATATGGCAACAGAGAGTTGCTCTTTGCATTGTGTGTTTTGTTAGGAAATCCAGGCATTCTGGAAGAGTTTTTATGCATGCACTTGGTAGTCTCAAGTGTCAACACATCTGCATTGGTGGCACAGCAATGCTTTGCCAAGAATTAAAATAACAGTCTTATGGCACCTCTGAAATCATCACCTCTGAAATCATCACCAACGCTGAAGCAAGAGATTTGACACTTGAGTTTACAACTGCATGAGGAGAAAAACAACCCTTTTCAAAGCAGCATAACACAGGAGTAATTTCAGAAACAGCTCCTCATTTGCTCTGGTGCATGCATGACATGTGCATGGATGGAAGAGAGAGGGTCTAAGGCCTCAGGAACTAAATGCTCATTTCCAAGAGTTTGGAAAGGACTTCAGCTGCTCCAGAGCCTGTTTGCTCCCTTGTTGGCTGTATGTCAGTGTCTGTGTATTATACAACAGCACTGTATTAGCAGCCCAAGGGCAGACTAGAAACCATCAGCTGAAGGAGTGAATTCCTATCTCGAGGCAAACACAGAACTGCTGTTATATCGGAGTTCTCACAATACACCCCAAGAAAAAGAGGCTGCCTGGAGAAGGGAGGTATGAGAGGCAAGGCGTAGGGTTATCTCTAAGATATGCAGTGATAACTCTGCTCTTGCAGAAACAGAGAAGAGTTGGGAATTACTAGATTAGAAGACTTCTAATAACCTTCAAAGTGGGAGCAAAAGGAGTATGTAGAGGATGCCCTCAGTATGAAAAACAAATTAGGTTTGACACATGAAGTAGTTAAGACACTGAAACATAATCTATTTTAATTTGCAAAAGACTATGAACACTGGTGTAGTCCCTAAAAATCATTTTGCTCTGCTCTAATGGTAGCAGATTTGCTTCTGGGAGGTGCAATAAGTTCTGTGCCAGCTTCAAGTAGTACCTTCTACTGCTGGGCCTCTCCTTTCCTACCGTCTCAGCTCAGAGCTCGTTTGTTTGCACACATCCATCACAGCACCACTTGCTCTAGTTCTGTTCCTACATTTCACGTCTCTGGCCACAGCCTAACAATGAGAGGACATCAATTAAACAAGACCATCAGTTCAGCTCATGGTCTGGTATACCAGCTCAAGCGAGGACTCCATATGGGCTTGTATGATCTGACACAGACAAAGGAAAAGAAACACCTGACTTGTGACCTGAAGGAGACTTTCCAGACTCCCAGGAGACTGACAGGAGGTCAGGGAAGGTGACAGCTGGATTGCAACTCTGCCCCAAGGGATGCCTCCAAAATACACCACACAAGGCAGAGGGATGTGCCATGAAATGTTCTCCAAACAAGCCCCATAGGCAGGAATACAGAGCACCTGAGAATTTCATATTTAGACTTATTCAGGATTTCTAAGACACAAATTAGTACTTTTAGGAGCTTATCTTTGTCCCAATTGACTTTAGTCAAGTGCTTCAGAGGACAGAAAATGTTTTAAGTGAACAGAACTCTTAAGCAGAGGGCCCCGGGAACAGGACAGCAGCTATTTTGTGCTCTCTTTCAATGCTTTTGCTTTGCTTTTTTTATTTTGTTGTTGCATTTTTATGGTTTTCAATCCAAGTGAAGCAGCAGAGCTGTAGTTTTCACAAGAAAAATGAGAGGTGCAGGCAGAGAGAGACCCTTGAGGAGACAAGTTCAAGCAAAAATTTAAGATCATTTTCTTGACAGTGTCAACCTGATGATCTTTTAAGTGTTCACTTTGCTATGATCTCCAGTGCCCTTCATGTAGACAAGAGGCTGATATTCTCCAAATGGCAGAAACCCTTTGTTTCTTAGTATTCTGTATGAAAACACAGTAACTTTTACTTTTTTAAATAATACCTCAGGAAAACAAAAATCAACACACTTCATATTGCAGGTCTTAAAAGGGTTTCAATGACATGAATTCAGATAGCACCAGTTAAATTTTAAGGCAAATGGTCTTGGAAAATCTGATTAAAATCTGCCATGAAACAAACATACCCTGTGTATGTCTGAGACAAAAACCTGGAGAATATCGTGTCATATCTGGAATTGAATCTAAACAGGCTGTCTTTAACGTCCTGTCAGTAGCTCCTTCCCTGTTTAGTCACCACCTCACTCCTCTGCCACCCTCCCTGTGTCACAGCCCCTTGTTCTGGAGCTGGAAACCAGAGGAAGCTGAATCTTTATGAACTGTCCTTCTCACTTCTGCCTCCAAATGTCTTCATTTCTCCCATAGACTCTTAAAAATAGTCAGCAAATAATGGGAAATTAATGCTTGCTACTGATAGATAACATGAGAGCTCTCAGCCTGCTGTGCGCTCAGAGTGGTGCTGTGCTGGGGTGCTTCAAAACATCACTTTGGGGATTATTTATTATTTATTAATTTATTTTTTTGTATTTTGGTCAACTTTCAAATGCTCAAACCAAACTCCCTCTTTGCTGAGATGGTGCTTTGCCTGGCCAGATTATTCAGGATTTTGCCTCAGTCCATCCCCCATAAAAGCAAGAAAATGGAGAAATCAGGTGCCATCAGGTTTCCACTCCTGAGCATTGCCAGGAAACAAGTCCCCCCAACCAAGGAACTCAGAGTGACAAATTATTATAATTACAAACCAACTGAGTCTTCTAAAACCTTGCCTGTAAAAAGACTTTTGAAAAGGTTGCTTTTTCCAAACATATAATGCCTTTCATTAACTTACGGGAATAAAAGTAGGAACAGAGCTGACAAGACTAATGACAAGGCAGTTCCATGCAGGCACTGTGCCCAATGCAGATCAGGCTATCAGAGCTCCAGCAGAGACCTGAGAAGTGTCTTTTGAAGTCATTAGGATTTAACAATTAATAGAGAGATTTGTTTGATAGTTAGACGCAGCCAGAGAAAAAAGACATTCCATTCCAATTAGCCATTATTTTGCCTGTAACAGATTAACACCATACTTTGAGACATTTCTATATCCAAACGTGTATAATTGAAAAAGAAATAAATCAATTCACCCACTTCACTACATTTAAAAAAGAATACTGAGTTATCTTTTAATAACAGATGTGCATATAGTCACGACTTTGAACTGAAAGGATGAAAGATACAAGTCAAAACTGAGGAATCAGTGATGATCATTTTCTATTTTATCAATTTTAATACTTACACAATATTTCTGTAATAGTTTGCAAATATTTTATATTGCCTGAATTGGGGTATATTGAACTAGATAGCAAATGTTCATCCCATTGCAGGCAGCAGCAAAACTCTTTCTTCTTTTTGAAAGTTGTTCTTTATTAATTGGGTCTCTTGACCCTGACCCTGTTAATTGTTAACAGCAAAGGGATCGAGAGACCTGGGACTGTGTCTGATCTGAGTTACAGCTATTGAATGTGATCTCAATATTTCATTATAAGACTTAGTTTTGCACCATGAGACAACTTGAAATAGCTGTTATTTTCCTTACCTGCTCTTCCCATTTAATGTTTAACGTTTCTCTCGGTCCCTTCTCAAAAAATGCCTCAAATTCACTCCAACTTGGTTTAGAAACTTTTCTTATTTCAGAAAATTTAAAGTCGACTTCTACTGCATGCTCTGGATATTTCACAAGGTGTTTTTCTGGTCTACTGCTTTTATTTTCCAAATAAAATCCCTAGTAGGATTCTTTTTAATTAAAAAAAGACTTCTGTAAATATGTAATTGATTGGCTGATTATATAACCAGTCTTAATTAACTTCTATCCAAGTTCAACCAGTGCAACTCAGCTTTCCATCAAGTGAAAGCTCATCAAAAGCTGCAATTTTTCCCCCATAGAGACCTTGGGAATGACTTTGGTGAATGAGCAGAAAGAACATGATCTCTGTGTTTGTAGTGGACAGTTTTTCATATACCTCCTAAATATCTGGTAACACAAAGTTCTACACCAATCAGTGTAGGCTGAAAATTATGTCCTCTCTGGCAAGAATAGAGGATGTGGAGTTGAAAACACAAATATTTCAAATTCTGGAATTGGTCCCCATTAATTGAAATACATTTATCATTACCTTGTTATTTGTTAACTTGTTAATTATATTTTTCTGAGTGACTCACTACAGCCATCCCCTGCCTTTGAAAGATAAAAGTTTTTTTCCTTTTTATACATTTGTTTGCCTCAGGTTTTAAATCTTATAGAAAACATCAAATATTCCATCACTTGACAATAAAATCAAAAGTGGCTGTTTGGAATATTTATTCTAAAATAATCAAAGGAATTCTTTGATGCATACTTCAATAATTATTTAGTACATTTTACTCCTATAAATATGTTTCTTTGCCTTACAGACACAAAGAAAAACTCTTAAAAGATATTTCAAATGAATAATTCAAACAATGACTGACAATATAATTGTTTATATTTTTCATGTTGGCACATTCACTTTATGCCTTCAATTAATAAACCAGGTTATCACTCTCTATGATATTTATAAAACTTGAATAAATAAAAGAAACTTTATAAAGATGTCTTGAATTTTTTTCCTGTGTATTTATTAATCTGCTCCCATTATTTTAGTTCTTTAGTTGAGAGCTGCTCGTACCACTTGTACCCACCCTTGGTGAGATTTTAGCCATACCAAGAAAATACATAAGCTCCGGCAATTAAATTGCCTTATCAATTTTCTGCAGCTTATTAACTTGTTTTATTGTAAAGGAAGAATAGTGTCTTCTATAGAAAGAGGAAAAAACCTAGGCAGGAGTCCATGGATTAAAGCTATGATATCTTGTACAAACCCACTTTCTGAAGGAATTCTTCAAGAGATAAAAGTAAATTGAAGTGAAAATGTAAGGAAATGAAAAAAAATTGCAAGTTGAACAGGAGTGAAAATACAAAGATGGAATTGGAAAATCTTTCATATATGTGGAAGAATCTCTCAGGGAATGAACTGTGTGTCTTGTGAAACAAAACTGTCTTTTATAAAGAAAACCTCAATAAATTCATTTAAAAAACCAGAACAACAACAAAGCTACGACGAGAGATTAAAAATCTGCTTGGGGCAAACCAAAAAGACAGAGGCAGATGTAAGAACAGAACAAAAGCAGGAGCAAAGCAGCAGGTGGAAGGTCAGGGAATGGACACCAACATGGAGAATCGTGACTTACAAGGACAGCAGCCCTTTGAGGTGATGGGCTGGGCAGCAGCAGCAGCTCCTGTGGAAAAGGAAACAGGGATGGAGGCACTGTGATGTCAGCAAAAGCAGCCTCTCCTTTTCTCCTTATTGCCCTATGTAGTAGTAGTGGCTGTGGAGCAAATTCCATCCAGACTGAGCTGGGGAGCAGACACAGCCCCAGATCTGCTCCCCACAGCCCACTGGGGACCCGGGAAGTGCAGGGGTGTGAGGCAGGGCAGGCTCCAGCACAGCCATGCCGAGGGAAGGGCAAGATTCAAATGGGAGCACTGCAAGCACTGAGTGGAAATGTGAATTACCTCATTATCCAGGTCTGTGAGAGAGCTTTTGACAACAGAGTTAACTCAAGTGCCACAACATTGTCACTCACCTGAAAAAAAAAAAAAGTAGTGTTTCTGAAGGTACTTCTAAACAAAAGCCTCAGCTTGGAAAAATAGAGGCTAAAAAACGTTTGACTCCTTCACTCTTGGGATACAAAGTCATACAATATGGATGTGAGAAGTTCAATGAATAGCTGAATTTCAGCAAATCCATTAATTCAGGATGAATTGCTAAAGATGGAAAAAATCCCACTACCAAAAAAATTCTCATGGGATCAATGCCACCCTTCCAATTTCCAGCCAGCCAGTTCAGACATCTGCTTTCCTGTGTGTTTGTTCTGCAGGTTTGGTGGCAGAGGGACTGGCAAGGGATGAGGTCTGCTGTTTAAAATGCTGGGCTGCCTCTGTCTTCTGTGTTTGCAATTTATTACCTTATTTAACTGATTGAGAAAGATATTTAAAAATTGCTAAGGTCTCACTGCAATGCCAAATAAAATTAAGTATGTGCTTAAGTACTTAATGGCATGAAAGGAACAGTCATTCTTCTATTTTCTTTTTTGTTTACTGAAGACTTGTACTGAACTCTGTTCACCGCTTTGCCAAAAAAAAAAATAAATAAAAACACCAAAAACATTGTAAATTCAATTATGGAGCTGAAAGCATACAACAAGGCAAAACATCACCCAGAAAATATGTGACTTTTCTCTTTTCACTGCAGCAACACTCCAAGGCAAAAGGACACATGGGCAAAGGTTCCATCCTTTATAGAACTACTGCATACCGAGGAAAAGCATTTCAGACTGTCTAGAGTTCTGGGGGGAAATAAAGCCAAAGGGCAGAAGGTTGTTTAAATTGATCTCTCACTACTAACACAGGAAAGGAGGAATGGGCTGGAGAAGGGGACAAGTCAAAACAAATCTAAATCAGGGCATTTATATATTGGTAGCAAACGAAGGTGCCATGGACTGTCTGGTATTCCTGGAAGTGCAGATTGGTGTGTTGGGGAGGAACACATTCTTTGGGAAACCTAGAGCTTCTCAGCATTTCTATGTCGTGCTGCTTTCATTAACGATGCTTTGTGGCATTGATTCTGTCAGCACTGTTCCTAATCCTGACATTTTCTGACATTTTCCATTTTGTAAAATAAAAAGAGTTTAAAATTTTTAGCTTTGACCTTGACATAATGAACTGATGGATCACAGCAAGGAAATGGAGGCAGAATGAGCATATTTGTTCCAATCTTTCCTTCAGGTGCTATCAAAACTGCAGATTAAATTATAGTTTTCATCAGAGGTGTCTGGAAAATGGATATTCTTCCTGTGGTGGGGGGAAGCCATACAAATGTTCCATCTTAAATTGGGATACAAGTCCCAGTATAAAATAATTCAGGTAGAGTTTCCAGAAGAAAATGCATTTAGGCACAACCATTTAACTACCTGTCTTAGTTCAAGAGAGAACTAAGATATTATGCTGGCCAAGAAATAATCTCTCTCCTTTATATTTAGGAAAACAGAATTTTAATTAGGAAAAAAAAATATATATAGAAAAGGATAACAGTTCTTAACCACAACTATATATATATCCAGAAAAGAACCAAACAACAACAGAACAGTCTGCAACAAAACCACTCCACCCCTCAAATAACTAGGCAAAACAGTCAAAAAGGTCCTTTTTTTTGGCTAGTCCCCAAAAGGGGAATGCAATTATATCCACGGACAGCAGGTGGCGCTGTGGCACCCCCGCTGCTCTCTCTCCCTCTCAGGGGTGCATTATATTTACGGACAGCAGGTGGCGGTGTCGCGCCCGGCCGGCTGGGGTCTCCCCTCAGGTAGTTCCCAGGCTAGCTCCTGTGAGAGGAGAAGTGGAAAAGCAAGGCAGTAACAGTCCTGTCTTCGCAGGAGCAGGGGAACCGGGGCGTTTTCCCACCTCTTCTCCTTATGGGAAGTAGTAATAGTAGTTCTGCTCACTCACGGATGAACACAGTCGACTTGGGAAAGGAAGAAAAAGAACATAAATCCAGTATCCAGTGATACTGGGATCTCAGTGTCTGTCTCTCCCTTCTCCTTGCTCCGACGACAGCCTGAGCTCTCTGACCTGCGCAGAAAGCCAGAAAAACACCAACCCCCTCTCTCTCCTGCTAGGGGGAAGATCCCAACAAAGGACCTAGCCACAGTAGTTAAGTGTCCGCATATGCATGTCTTTTGTCTCTTTTGTTAAACATCTTCACCGAGGCTGGGGCGTTGGCTCCAAGCTATTTGGAAGGAATTCCAGATTCAGTTTGAAACTATAACACTACTGATTAACTACCCGCCTTTAATCTAAAGGGATATGAATATCCAGAGTAAGATCCAGAGGTTTTCCTTTGGTGTTCTGAAAAAAGCAAGGTGTTGTGCTGTTTCCTGGATAGGCAAGAGCTTGGTATGTTTGACTCTTGGAACTTCTTTCCTTCTAGGAATTTGAAATAAAATGCTGAGAGATTAAAATATATACAATATTAAGAAGTACCTCCTCCATGCCATTCAGGGGCCAGTCAAGCCTGATTGTGGGGAAACCACCAGCAAAACCTGAGAAGAGCCACTCTCGGAAGGAGAAAAAAACTAAATGGATCATAGCCTGACGTTTTCAAAAAGTTTTTTACTGTTCTAATAGAGTAGTTAGATATTTGTTGTATTAGAATAGTCATAATTACATTTCTATTGTTCAATTGTTCCTACTGGTTGTTTCATCCCAGTTTCCCTATTGGTTGAGCTTTGGTGCACTGCACCACTCCCTTATAAGGTTTATCCCACCTGTTTTATCCCTTGTATGTCACGGTTGCCACCCCCTTCTTCCTTATGTATCGTGCTCTGCCCTAACTCCGCCCTTAACTCCTCCCTAGTTCTAGGACCCTCCATCCTTACCCTATATAAGTCTTCCCCCCCAATAAATTGGCCATTCCTGCTTCACCTCTTACTCAGAGTGGCTCATCCTTTTTCCCCTGCAGAACGCGACACCTGATGACATTCAAAGGCAGAGGCAAAGCAGGTTCTCTTCTTGCCTTTAGTCCCTCTCTTCCTGGTAAATGTACATCATAAAAAGAGCAGGGACATATAAAACCTTTAAATGAAGTCACCAAATGAAATCACAAATGCGGTACAGACACTCTTGTTTCTGCCTTTTCTTAGTTAGAGCAAATGTCATTGGAAATGTATTGCAATATCTGTCATGGGTCAGATCACCTTCTTTGACAGCACCTCTTCATACCACAAAGTCAACTGATTATGTTGTGTAAGTCTCTTCCTTGTACAATCTCAATAGAAAAAGGCATAAATATCAAGAACAGGAAAAAAGATTCTTAATTTGCTTATAACACTAGTTTGTCATCACATTGCTACACATCCTCCTCTTGTTCTGTCTTTACTCCCTCATTCTCCTTCAAGGATCACCTCAGAAAGGTCTTATGTACTGAAAGGTATACCTTAATTATTTTTTAACATATATAAAACTGCATTCAAATATCTCACAGAGTGGGGAGAACAGTCATGGCCAACACCCAGACAGAGCAAAGACGCAGTCAGGCCACCTCAGTCACCCAGGTTTAAATAAGGTGAGGAACCTAGGTTGGGTCTGGGTTAGCACTCATGGACTGAGAGCATCATTTATTCTTTCAAGGCAGCATCAGGAACCCCAGAAATGGCCAATGACAAACACTCACCCTGGGGAATCTACAGCACAGCTGGCACATCAACAGGCCACGAGCCACACATGGTCAAAGGACCTGGAAAAGATACAACGTCTTGCAGGGATGTTGATGGACTCATATCTCACCTACAACAAGGCCTTCCCAAATCACTGCAGCCCTGAAGATCTGTTTCCAATGGGTTCCTGCAGGAAAGAAAAGGGGAATGCCAAAGGCAAAAAGAAGTGAATGACTAGATAAAATAGGGAAGGGAAAGAGCTGAGTAAGAGGCAGGAGAGGAAAAAGGAGTCATAAAAAGGAGGTTAAAAGGCAAAGGAGCTTGGAAGATTGGAGGTTAACAGGGATAGAGGGCTAGTAAGGGTGTAGCTGAAAATCACAGATTGGCTTTAGTTGAAAGGCATTTTAAAGATGACCTGGTGCCACACCCTGCCATGGGCAGGGACACCTTCCACTAGCCCAGGTTGCTCCAAGCCCCGTCCAACCTGGCCTTGGACACTTCCAGGGATCCAGGGGCAGCCACAGCTTCTCTGGGCAATCTGTGCCAGGGCCTGCCCATCCTCACAGGGAACAATTCCTTCCCAATTACCCATCCAACCCTGCCCTCTGTCAGTGTGAAGCCATTCCCCTTGTCCTGTCCCTCCAGCCCCTTGTCAATAGTCTCTCTCCATCTTTCTTGCAGGTTCCCTTCAGGCACTTAAGGCCACAATGAGGTCACCCCAAAGTTTCTCATCTTCAGGCTGAACAATGAGATGGTTGAAAATGTTTGTAGTTCCATACAGTCATTTTAGCCATTTTCAGTTCTTCCATGGGTTTCTCCCATATCAAAATCTAATTTGAAGGATTAAATCTTGGCTTGAGAACATAGATTTTCTTCTTTGTTTCTGTGTAAGGCTGCTTGTCTTCAAACCATCTTGAAGGGATGATGTTTACAGATCCTGTAGGCAAGACAGAAACACCTGGGATTTACCCAGCATCCTGTCTCCATTCCTGTCCCCTGTGCCCTTCCCTTCAGCATGAACCTCAGCATACAGAAGGTTGGCAAAGTGGCTCCACAGATCAAAGAGGGAAGAGCACTGTAAGTACCCCCTGCAGAGATGGGTTCACAGAAGGGACCATGACCTTCTGCTCAGGGCTGAGGTTGTCTCTAAGTTCCTTTCATGGAGAAATCTATAGAATTGAAAAGCTGAAACCAGGCACGGATCTTGGAGTCATTTGTCCACTCCCCCACCTCTTCAGCCAAGCCCAAGGACAAACCTGCAAAGGGCTGATAGTGCTGGTTTCAGACTTGCTTATCTTCAGCATGGTCCGTATCGGCAGCTCAAACTTAAATCTACTGCTTTGTCTTCCAAAGAGGCGCAAGCACTTTAAATAAATCTTTTCTTCCCACAATCTGTGTTAGCACTTCATTTTCTCCAAAATGAGTAAAGCATCTATTCTGATTTACCAGACAGCTCGGAGAGACAGGAGCAACAACACAGGTCAGGAAATCTTCGGGACTGCTCCAGAATATCTGGCAGCAAATGTCTCGGGTCAGTAGTTCAAACTACACTCCCAACAGAGATGGATTTTGGAGGACTGTGTCCCAGCCCCTTTGCGTCTTAGTCAAACCCTGCAGGAGTCAGAGAAAATGACCTGCACTGGACCTTCTGCCTGTCAGAGGCGGTTGCTTTCCCACATTTTACAAGCCTCGTATTTCTTCCAGGCAGCTGGATGGCAATCTGAGGAAGACAATTCCAAATGGATCCATCTACCTGCATCTCTTCAACCAGCCTGGATGGGAAAAACAGTGGTTTGGAGTCATCACATTCCATTTGTGAAAACACAGCACCCAGTGCAGTGAAAAGTCCCTGAGAACTGTTTCTCTTTAAATATATTCTAAATAAATCTCAATGTCCCACAAAGAAAAAGTGTGTGACCACGTCAGAACTGGAGGCAACCAACCACATCGTGTATAAACAGACACACTGGTGGAAAAGGCTCTTTGCTTATTTTTATTTTGCCTCTAAAATTGCAACTGTCATGTAAACTCTTTAATAAAAAGATCAGAGCCAGCCACTAATCTGCTAGTCAGAAATGACAGGCACTGCAGAAATCAGCATTTTAATTTGAGTTTTGAACAGAATGAAGCCTTAAGATAGCTCTCAAGCTATTTAAACATGGGGAAAATTAGCTGAATGAATGAAAGAAAATAACACAGCTGGTGACTATTTAGAAAGGAAGAGCAAGACTGTTTCTTTAAGTTTAAACAGGGATATTCAGAAATAAGTTTTTATAAATTGTGCAATATCAGATGTTGTACACATCTATATATCTATTTATCCTCCAGATCAAAGCCTTGACAACCATTAATCATAATGAAGGTTACTCCAAGAAAACTCTAAAATCCTTAACTCTGAAAGAGCCTGCAAATATTTGATTAAGTTCATCTATATATATGTATGTTTGTATGCTTATACACACACATTTGAAACTAATCTACTGCAAAGTCCTTTTAGAAGCATCTCTTCTTCCTGTACATTATTATCTTTACTGAATTATTCTGTAGCATCTGGGAAGACTAATTTGCTCAAAGAAAATTTCCAGCTAAAATCCAACTTTTTTATGTTTTTTGGACTCTGGCAACACAGCAGCTACTCAGAGAGCACACAGAGCCTGCTCCACCCTCACACTGGGCTCAAGCCCAGCAGCTGGCCAACATATGTCTCCAGGTTCTTGAGCAGTTTATTTTGCCATCAGAACGTTACAAAATGCAAAGTTTTCCCTCTGCAGGGAAAAGACTGAAGGGGGGCAGGACCAGGACACTGAGCTGAGCTCCTCAGCACCCTGCAGAAATCCTTCCTCCCATACAGAACTGTCCAGCACAATTCATGCGGCAGAAATGATGCACCTAATTTTGAAAAAGAGGGAGAGAGAATAAATAAAAAAGAGCTATAATAAACTCAGGAGCTGTGCAGGTGAAAAGCTTCGGGCATTCAGGCTCTGATAAAACCAAAAGGCCAACAGATAGCTGGCCCCACAGTCCTAATCCCTGTCCTCTCCCACTTCTGCCAAAAGTATGGATAATGCAGCATTTTTTGTTCCAGTAATACATATAATTGATCTCATTGCTTCATATTTTCACTGCTTGAATAGGTCTGCTTATTTTTTGTCAGTCTCCTCTGCAAGCCAAATAATTTCTTTTCACGATAAACCCTCCAGGGCTTCACTTGGGACTTTCTTATGAAAAGAACTGTTCGGGTTTTTTTTTTTAAGTTTGGTAGGTTTGAAAAAGTATTTTAACTTCTTTAATTTTCCAATCACACTTTATGAGTCAGTGTGGTCCCACAGAATCCTACAGTTGTAAACAGCTGGACTGAGTCCTCTCTAGGTCAGCTGAAATATGGGGGGTGAAGGGAAAACAGGAAGTTTCTGACATCTCTGCTGCTGTCCCAAGGCAGAAGTGCAACCATTCCCTCTCCTGGCACAGGATCTTGCCGCTCCATTGTCCAGAAAGAAATCAGGACCACATTTGCTGCCTGTCAGCCAAAGACTGCAATCTCCTTTCCTGTGCCTCATGTTGCAGATGTTAAGTCACTACTTTAATGAAGCAGGGGAGCATTTCCCAAAATAACCAGGAGGTCTATCCAGCCTTCCACTGACCTTCCACAGCCAGCAGTGTTTACCTTCCACAACCAGTAGTTAATGCAAGTTTCCTTTATTAAAACCTGTGCACATTTTGAATTCCATCCTGCATGTTTTTATCCTTGCCAGTCTTTGAAACCCACTCAGCAGGTGGAATATTCCAAGATAGCACGGCTTGAAAAGCCCAGGTTCCTGTTTTATACTCTCATTCCTACAGTATTGAGTCTAATAATTTCCAGTGCCACTGAACAACTTAATAGGTTGCGAAAACTTGATAAGACAATGTAATTGTCAGCTTTTATATATATCCTTAAAATAGCTAGAGGTTGTACAGGGTATAAGTGTGAGCAGAAACAATTAAAGAACTGAAACAATTGAAGCAGATTAGAGAATTATAGCATGCAAAAGCTATAAAAAATTCCAAATAAAATGCCCTTATTCCTTGTCTTGCAAAAACAATAATTTCATATACTGGAACAAATTACTCAAAACCAGAAAATCTTGTTCAGCACGAGGAATGAAGATAGTATTTACCAGTACTGCAGGAAAAATAGGTATAAAGAACCTTGTATCAGTTCAGGTAATTGAAGATCCTGAAATCAATGAACTTTACCTTACAAATTTCAGGCGGAAAAACACATTTACTTATTCCAAATATTGGCATTCAAGACACAAGCAGTTGCAAGGTACCATTTATTATGAGTTATTTCCAACCCCAGTGTCCAGAGCTCACACAAGACAAGATTTCCCTGCTCATGTGAAAGCCCCAGCCTTCTACCCCTACCCTGATCCTGCAGTAGGCTGGGCACAAACTCATTATTTCAAGGATTTCAGACACAGCCCCAAAGACCTCTCTTTTATTCTAGTAATGCTACTTGAATGACTTTAGGGATTACTCATAAACACCCTTTGGCAGTTGCTCCCCTTTCTTATCCAAAGCCTAAAAAGCTCGGTTCCCTTAAATGATAATACAATTGTGGAAACACAAATAGAATTACAGAACAGTGGTTTTCCTCCAACCTTGACTCCTATCAATAAAGCATATTTTCTTCTATATATCTCTTGATCATATTTTAATATATGCTCTGAACCAATACTGTCAGAAGTCATATAAGTTGACTGTTCTATTATGCATCATATTAAAAAGACAGCAAGGTTTTTTCAGGGCAACCAGAATAAAAGGATTTGTAGGAAAGCAGTTTGGAAGACACTAAATTAACCTTGCACTCCGATCAATCTGCAAGTGAAAAGATACTTGACTCAATCTGTCAGCGAAGTCAGACAGGTATCTGATCAGCTCCATGGAAATCCTGTTATAACTCAAGCTCTGATGAATGCTGTAACCTCACTTGAAGGAATGGCATTGCCTTGCACTCATGCCTGGGAATGGAGGTGAAATTTGAAGTCTGAATATCTGATCAAGGCAATTCTTTGTTTCACGAAAGGAATGACTTCATTAAAAGTGTTTAAGCAAACAGCACAGTTCTATCAATGGATGAGACTTCTAAAATAATGAACTTGAAATTTCTCATGACAAAATTTCTACATTACATAACGAGGCAAATTCTGAATTTCTGCTCAGTGCAATATATCTGCATAAGAAAAATTGTCAAATTAGAATGAGATTTCCAAGCAGTATTATAGCAGATTTCCTGCAATACAAATTCATATTGTTGAGATAATCAACATAACATTTTATGCACATAAGTGCAGCAAAACCAAAGCAAGTGGAACTACTTCATAATGCTATGTTAGCCCAGTTGAAAATCCAGGTAAATGTTACATTTTTCTAGGACATTTGACAATCAGACCTTTCATTGCCTCATGCCTCCAACGCTACATTACAGAAAGCAACAGAGTCCCCTGACACATTACAGATGCTAGACTGTTATTTCAATCACACCCAGCATTGCAAAACAGCTGCTTCCTAAAAATGGGAGTGGAGCAGAACTTGGATGCCAATGCTACAGCCAAAGCTGGGGCTCAGCTCTTCCATGCCAGCTTTTACCATCAAGTTCAGATACTGTTGAAATATATTAGGAGACATCATGAAGAGATCTCCATGAGGAGGTACCAGGTAGGTCAGAGGGCTGGAGCACTGAGAGAGGCTGAGGGAGCTGGGCTTGTCCAGCCTGGAGAGGAGAAACTTTGGGGTGACCTCATTGTGGCCTTAAGTGCCTGAAGGGAACCTGCAAGAAAGATGGAGAGAGACTATTGACAAGGGGCTGGAGGGACAGGACAAGGGGAATGGCTTCACACTGACAGAGGGCAGGGTTGGATGGGTAATTGGGAAGGAATTGTTCCCTGTGAGGATGGGCAGGCCCTGGCACAGATTGCCCAGAGAAGCTGTGGCTGCCCCTGGATCCCTAGAAGTGTCCAAGGCCAGGTTGGACGGGGCTTGGAGCAACCTGGGCTAGTGGAAGGTGTCCCTGCCCATGGCAGGGGGTGGCACGGGATGGGCTTTAAGGTCCTTTCCAATCCAAACCATTCTAGGATTCTGTGAAAAGCAACAGAGAAGCTGCCAGTCTCATTCAGTTCCCACATAGACTTTCCAGCCCATGCTTTGCTTGGGGCACTGCAGTGACTTCGGCACTGGATCCCAAGCACTTCCATGTCAGGATGTCTTGGGTTGATCCCTCCTGCAGCTCCAGTACAAAGTGGGACAGTGAGACAACAGGAGCTTTGCCGTTTTTCCCTCTGAATGATGACATTCCTCCGCTGTAGAGGGAAGAGCTGGCCCTGAGACACCATGGAAGGGTGTGGGACCCCGAGGACATTGCCCTGCCGTGCTCCTCCAAGCACCACGGTAGGAGCTGCCTCTGGCAGAGGTGACAGACTCACTATCCGCCACCACCAAACAGAGCACCACAATCATGAGGTTGTTCCCTCCACTTCAGCCCAGCCAAGACGAGCTTCAGTCCTGCAAGGCAGACACTCACTTTCACATCTGACAAGGCTGCTCTTGGCTGGAAGCTGATCAAAAGGCTCCACACAAGCAGAAAGCAGCATGAGAAAAAGCAGGATGTAAAAAAATAAAGGTATGGGGATAGAGTTTAAGATAAAGGTTGAGGACACTTTTTCCTCACTAATGAGGACGTAGGGTTCCACATGAAATACATATGCTAAAACACACAACTCATGTGGGAGTGAAACCTCCCAGCTAGTTCAGGCCCTTTAGTGGAAAATGTTCCCTGACTCCAGGGCAAGGTTTAGCCTTAGTTATGTTGAACAATAAGGATAAAAGCCTGGCAGGAATAAGGTTTTGTCAGATGATGTCAATCCCCCAGCTTATTTGATATTGGAAATGGGATGAAGAGGGTGTGCTAGGGAAATATCACTTTCATTCAATATTAAGGGGTCCTGGAAGCTCACTGAGACACACAAGAGTGCAAACACCTGCTGTGCTTTCCCTGAAAACGTATCACTTGCCACACAGAGACAGGAGACAGACAGAGGGAGGGGAGGTGTGGAGTCCTAGCGTGGGGAGCTGCACTCTGGCATTTAGCAGCAGTGGGCTGACTCTCCCTGCTGAAAGGGAGCCAGAAAGGAGGAGAAGAAAGTTTGCAGTATCTGGGAAATACTGCAAAGACAGAAACTAAAATATAAAGAGCAACACAGCAATTGCTATTTAAATGACAAGCAGAGTTGGAACAAGGTGACCATGGGGACTTCTTCCATTTCTAACAGGTGACTGCAGGTTGAGGGCAGGGCCCAATGCCCAGCACTGCTGGGAAAACTGTAGAGCAGAATCTCAGTTTGTGCTGACTTTGTTCTAGGTGAACATGTCTTGATTTACACCGTCCAAGGGTATGGTTTCCCCCCATTATTAGATTTACAGAGAGAAGGTGTATGTTGTGGTAGACAGAAGTCCATTTATAAAGTTAAAAAGAATAAATAAATCTAATTTCAGAGGTTTGTTTTTCTTTTTTCATTTGCAGTGATTATGATGGCAAGTAATGATAATACACCCAGCAAACAAAACAGACAGGTCTGTACAACACAATTCTGTGATTCCACTTTGATTCTGTCTATTCATGTGTCGTGGGTTTATCTGGTTAGGGTTTTTTTTTTAAGAGGAAGATTGGCTTCTGTTGGAAGCCTCTGGAAGTTTCCCTCCATCCTATAGAGCAGGGCCAATGAGGGCCAGCTCCAAGGAAAACTTCCTGCTTTTGAACCATTAAGTTACGCCC